>BJBW01003899.1:54019-80978 GCA_004320125.1 Scolopax mira
TTTTAATAGTGTAAATAGCTCAGTAGAGTCATTAGAAAAGGGAGTTATGTTGAAGAAGGTCTGTAACAACACAGTACTGTGAGAATTCAGGTAGAATGAATGCCAGTATGAAAGCTCTTCAATTTCCTGGCTTCGCTGAAAGAATGCCATGTCATCTTTTTTCACTTTCCCAGAATTCTATTTCTAAAAAAGTAATGACCTATTGCACTAAACATAAATGTAAATAAGATAACCTGTGCATTTTGCTAATAACTAAAGCTATGCTACATTGCGTTATTTTGAAGCTAAAAACTTCAGTTCCTTTTTCCTATTAGTGTGTTACACGTGCACACTTTCTGCTTCTTGTTGGTCCCTCCGCCCTGCCAAAATCCCAGGTACGAGCAGGGACTCTGGGCTGGGCACCAGCAGCCGCCTTTGCTGCCTGTTGGTGTTTTGAGTAGTTCTGAGCAGCATCTGGGTTGGTGGCCTTAATAAAGTATGTACGATAAAGAATTGTTCTTACGTGGTGTGATAGAAATATCAACTGTAAGGTCATGTTCTGCTTTGTTTAATATACTTCAAAGCTAATGATTATGAAAATTGCAGACTGTGGCTAACGTGATAAAAGCTGTGTGAGTTATCTGCATCCTTTTTGGTCTCAGAGTCATTGCAAAGCAGCTGTAGCTAGGAGATGGGAAAAGAGAAAATTTTATATCGATATGAGCTAGAGAGTTAAATATGTGTCTGGCTTCTGGGTTAATAAGATTTGACCTCCTGCGTGGTAAAGTATTTTTGGTTGACTTGAGAGTTTAAATATTATGATAATTCCTGAGAAATATTTTTTCAGACCTTGAGACTATTCTTTCAAGAAGAATCAAGGATGGCAAGTAATATTCCAGCTAGGAGAATTTCAACAATGGGGTTATATTGGTTATATATTCTGTTTTAACCAAAGAGCTAGCCTGTTAATTGGAAGACATCTTTCTGCTTATTTATGTACTTAAGCCCTGCAGTATTTCCACCATTACCTAAACGAGTAATTGCTTAATAATGTAAAGCATTTCTAATTTGCTGCGTATGTCTGACAAATCTAAACTCGTGATGACCTGATGGGGCTAATGGACAATTGACTTCTTCTAGAAAGATCAGTTCTGTCAGAATTGAAACTGAAACTGTACCATGTGTACAGTGGGATTTCTTAAATCCACAAAGCCAAGCACTTGTTAGCTAGGAATGATCTCTCCAAACCTCGTAAGAACTTTAGTTTCTGTCCTCTTCTGTTTTCATCTGTTTTTATCATCCATGTTTCTGCATGCACAGTGGGTTTGGGGGACTTCTTCATCTGAGAAGAGGAAACTATAATTTCCTTTCTAAGTTTTTTTTAACATCATATTTAAGGCTTTTGGAATTCTGACTGAGTTCCAAGAATTTTGCTTTGACACCACAGGAAAGCAAACACTTTAATTGCCTTTGCAATAAGATAATATGCCCAAACACTTACTCAATAGTTATACTTGGCCTCTGGTACTTTTTGAGTAGTGGTGCCATTCTCCTTCATTCTCCTGTAGAAGTTTGGAGTAAATTGGATAACTTGGGCATCTGCTTTTCAACCTGATTTTTTTTGTGTGGTTTTTCTTTTTCTTTTTTTTTTTTAACTGACCTTGTCACATCAAGGTAATGTTTGGAGCATGGGTACTTTGCTAACGACAGCCTGTCTGAGCTCCTCACCATCACATAGCCACTGGAGACTGCCTCCTTCCTTGACAGTATAGCAAAACGTCATTTTTCAGTTACTGTTTCTACATGTGAGGTAATATTCGCTGCCCCAGTTTTCCCCATACACCTCAGTCATGTAAGTTGTAGTTAGAAAGAAAATAGGTTTAAAGATTTAAGACATCTTTTTTAATTGGTACACTGAAACTGCCCTTTTCGAATGTTTTTCTTTCCACATTTAAATTAAAGCAGTTCTTGGAGCATTTAATGATTGTGTACTTCGTGTAGCAATTTGAGTTCACTGAAGCAACCCATGTTTTCTTTCTCAGATTTTTTTTTTTTTCTTTCCAAAAGAAGCATTTGCTCTATTTTCTAAACTACTTAAAGCTATTGCTATTAATCAAAACCTAAGTCAGCATGAACAGCTTACTGTAATATCAGGTCTTCAACTTGGCATCCTGTTGATGTAAAGGAAGGTGGGTAGGTCTCTACCCAAACTGCTGTAAGTGAATGTAAAGCTTGTAGGTAAACAATAACCTTTTCATCTGCAAAGAGAAATATGAAAAGTGGGAGGAAGAAGAGGAAGAAGCCAAGTTATTTTTACTGTAAATATATGAGTTTATTGACTTCTTAATTTCAGATTTATTCAAAAAAGCAGGAGGAAGAAACAGTAATGTCTGCCAAAACCAAAGTAATTAGTGGGAGTTGAAAGATGTCTAATGATTCTTACAAGTACTAAAGAGGAATAAACTAGTCTCTTATTAAACTGGATATGGAATTTTAAAACGTTGTAGTGATTCTATTTTGTCTTTAAAAGCATGTGCACTTACATATGGAGAATAAAAAAAACCTCTTTAATAATATAACATTGTTTATTCACAGTAACATTACAGACAGCAGGTGTTTTGGTTATTTAAAAAAAAAAAAGTAAAGAGCCAAAGCTGACTCCACACTTCCAAAATAAATGTTCTGGTAATATTTGACACAGCTGATGTTCAAGTTGAAGATGACAGAGGAGACTTTAATGCTTAATATGTCTGCTACACCTCTGTGATCTAGCATGAAAAATAAGATCTTGTTTCACAACTGCATGTGCTGTGGACCATCTTCTTTTTTCCATCGTCCTGTGTCTCTGGCAGTCACAAAATTACTAAGCACATCTGAAAATCTCTTAAAAGTAGTAAGAAAAAGTGAGGCAAAGAACATCCATCTAGTGCTTGCAATGTAAATGTAGGAGATATAGAGCTGAACCCTTTTAATTCACCACTGTTTGGTCTTTGGTTGCTATGATCTCATTTTCATCCTGCAGTAATGTTGACCTAAGTATCACAGTTAGGAGTTATGTCTTGTCTCTAAGTGATAGTAGGGAAAGTCTGGAAGGAATGTTTTGCCCCTGCTTTAGGTCATTCCTCTACATCAGAATTGGGCCTTCCATCTTTATCCCCTCACCTGTTTTCTCAGTCTCCCTGGTTGCCCAGGCCTGACTGTAGAGATGTCCCTCCAAGTGCTCCAGCATTTCACCTCCTGTGCCCATGGTGCTCTGTGCTCCTGCAGTGTCTGCACAAAAATATTTGCTCCTTTTAATCTCTGAGGGACATTGCCCACCTCATTCCTTCTGCCATCTAAAAATGCCACTGCTGGGAAGCAGAACTGTGAGGAATACTAGCTGTGGCTTTCTTCTTAGAGGAAACAAGAGTTAGTTTCAGACAGAAAATAGCAGTAGTCTGTGAAATATCCCACCCCCGTGTGAACTTGTCAAGAGCTGTGAAGGTTTTTTTTAAAGATTTTGGGGTTTTTTTTTAAGCCAGAGACAAGAGAATGGTATGAATAACTTCTTCCCACATATCCCTCTGCCCCTCAGGTGTGTAAAGAGCATTTCTAAGTATCTACTGGGAATTCAGCAAGACATGAGGTAACATTCTTAATAGGATGATGCCTGATAGGACTAAGCAGCCTGAAACAATATTTGCGGTGTTTTGTAGCTCAAAGTGTTCTTGTTCTTCTTCAGGTAAGGTTTTGAAGTCTCACGTGCCAGGCCTGAATCCATCTCCCTGGTTCACTGTCACCTGTGGTGTCACTGCGTGCTACAATCGTGCTTGTTCTCAAATCTCCTGTAGGAAAGTGCTTTTAATTAGTCCTCTCCATCATCTCTGAGGGATAGAAAATGTCATGGTAGCACAAAGACCCATGCGGATTTTAGAGCTTTTGGAGTCTCGACTTGCACAGAAGCTCCTTGGCATCATCTGTAACTGGTAGTTTCCATCTGCTCTCCCTACCATGCATGTGTTGAAATACTAAAGAAAGCAGGATACTAGATCTATGAGGAGATACCAAGAAAAACAAATATCAGAAAAACAAGCAAGCAGAAATGTCTAATTATGGGGGATATTGAACGTCAGGGTGTATAAAGAAGATATCCATGAAAGTGAGTAAGGAACAAATCGACTATAAGTAGATTTATTTTGAAAGGATGATATATGTGAAGTGAAAAAATGCCATTGGCAATTTTTCATATAGGAATGTGAGGGAGGAAAATGTGCGTACAATATCAAAGCACAGTACATTTGTGAATTTGACATAACTGATACCAGGTCTTCATATATGAAGTGACAGCAAAATACCCTTTAGCTTCAAGAGGACAAACTTCCACTCGGTCACAATGAAAATACATTTTTTTAAAGTAATGGTAGCATATTGCTCAACAAAAACACTGGCATGTGTTATATTTGGAGCATAAGCAACATAAAAGCAACATAAATTCAAATCTGCATAGAAGAATTGTTACAAGGGACTAGGTCTCATCCAATATCATCTTTACCTGTAGTGAAAGCCCTGTGGAGGGAAGATGTATCCTGATATTATGTTCCCACTATTTGTCATTTCAGGATTGGTAGAGACTAATTGAACTGATATTCACTGAACTTTCCTAATCCTTATCTATGTTACTATCCTGTTTTTGAGTTACTACTTAATTCCCTAAGAGTTGCAGGGCTTTAGAAGAGTCCCCTGAAGTATTGCTGACACACCAAGAGAACAAGGACAAAAAGAAATATTTGCTTTCAAAGGCTTTAGGATTGTCCTGGGAGTTCAGAGAAGGCAACACCAATGGATAAAATAGTTTTAAAGGAAAAAGGAAAAAAGCTTACTTGTTTTCAGATCCTTTGGTAGTGGACAAGTCATTTAATCTATACTTAACCTGTGTTTCCCCAACGTAAAATGAAAACAGACTCTTCCTACTCACAAAATAAAATCCAATAAAGAGTGTGAGGCATCTGGGTATTAGTTTGTTAAAAGGTGAAGGTCTATTTGAATGTGATTAATACTTTTAACAACCTTAATGTATTGTATATAAGCCGTGTAAACAACTAGGTGGTCATATAATTCATCAGGCAAGGCAGTCTTTGCTATCCTAGAGCCGCTTGGTATAGATTTTTAGAGATATTAGATCATTCATATTACTTACTCTAAGGATAAATGCTAACATTTATCATAGACTTCCCATTTTTATTTTGTGAATCTTTCAGTATAATGATTGAATAACACTTTGAAAGCTAACAATTGCAAATCCTAGATACTGTTTGTATCGTGAAGGTATTCTGCACTGTCCTGATCAAAGTAACAAATACCATCAATAGACAACACATCAATGTAACGTATGTTCAAGGAGGCTGTTGGAATGCAGCAGTCGTTTAGAAAATATTTGAGATATTAACCTATCATTCATTCATAGAAAAAATCAGTGTTTCTGTCAAGCTGTGAAATTACTTGATATCCTTTTGAAACAAGACATTGTGCCATCATTGAAGTCTTGCAAGGTTGTGCATGTGACAGGAAACAGCATATTAATGTGAAATATCCATCTTTTTTTCATGCTTAAATGGAGAAGATCTGAAGCCAGTTCATTCAACAAAACAGCACTTTGGAACTACATAAAGAGCTCAATTGTGGCAATGTGCTCTTGTTAGTTCACTGTAAATATGGATTATGGGGACTACTGAAGACTTTTTTCAAATTTAAATTGTGGTTAGTTTTATTGTCTTACATTTTACCTGGTTGGCTCAAGAAATAAAATTTTCCCGACTGTCTTCTGGCTTATACAAAATATAGTTAATTAAGACATGCTATACTTTCTCCCCAGAGTCAAAGTGTAACGTTCAGCAGGCCAATTTACATGAATAATCCATCGCTGTGAATCATTAATTTAGAAAACTAGGGATGGTAATTGATGTCTTTATGCAAGCTATGGAAATGCTTAGGGATATCACTTATTTTTTTGTTGGTACTTTTTTTAAAATTTGTTTTAGAGTATTTCCAGGCCTGAGTAGTATCAGGCTGTATCTTCTAAAAGATTCACCTGAGATTAACTGATTCTGTCAAATGTGATCACTTGGTTTTGAGTAAAAATGTGAATATTTTCATTCTGAAAAACTATTAAAATCAAAAGACTTAACTTTGGGCTGATCTCATGTGCTGGATGAACCACTGTTTAAGTTTTGGAAGTTTCTAGTAAAAAATACCTGGCATAGTGATATTAGCAGTAGCCTGTGTATTTGGCAATGGAAACAGGGATTGCAAGCACTAATACCTAATATGTAAATTAGTATTTAGACCTTCCTGTATTCTGATATGTTGGAAGTGATTAACTGATGAATTGCTAGCATGTTTCTGCATTAAACTAAGCATATCAAAGGCTGATGACAAGTATATTTTGTTGGAAGAATTATACTTGAAGAAAATTTAGCACACAATTCACAAATTTCCCTTTTGTGTCAAATTATACTGTAACCATCATGTCTATATGGCAAGAAATGGTAGCAATTTTGTTTCCTTTGTAAGAATTTCTTCAGTTTCACTCATACTTTGAAATATTAGGGTTTGCTAGTCTGCAGGGATACATACCAATTTACAACTATTTTGTCTGTCTTCAAAGCAAGAAAGTTGTGGCTGGGTCAGTATTTGAACAGGAGCCAACAGCTTGGTGGTATTTCAGTAGCAGTTCAGAAGCAGAATATCAGTAACCCATAACAAATGCATCAGGTTGCTGAGGTAAAACACCAAATGGCAATGGTTTTTGTATTATTATAGATCAAAGTAGTTTCAGTTTTTTTTTTTCTTTTATTGCCAGTCTCTTCTATTTGAAAATGTTTGTTCTATCACTAAATTCCTCTTGTACCAGCAACCAAAGGTGTTTGTCTTCAGTTTGAGTCTTTCAACACTATACATTGGATTGCAATTGCAGAATTATGGTTATGGTTTTCTTCAAATAGACTTTACATTTTTCACTACAAAAAAAAGAATTTTTTGAACTAATGAAAGTTTTTAAATGCGTGCACACCGATTTCATATGTGCAAAGTATGATAGAAAGTCTTCCAATTGACTTTAATGGGTCTTGGAGTAGAAGTACCTTTTCTATTCTATAGAGGAAACTTCTTAAATACTTCCCATGTGTTCAGTAGCTGAAATTTCTTTAAGTTTAACAATTCTGAAAATAAGCAGGCATACAGTTTTTTTCTGTTGTTTTGGTGGGTTTTTTTTTTGTTTGGTTGGTTTCTTGTTTTTTGTTTTTCTTTTTACTTTGGAATATTTACTTCTCATTTAGGCACCAAAATAGAGGCTTGCTAGTGCACGTGCTTGGCTGCTTTGGTTTGTTCTCAGCTGAGCCCTAGTGGCTGTGCTCTCAGAAATCCAGCCCTGAATTTTGACATTATATAGAGGAACAAAAAGAGAACATGTTCGCAATAAACTGGCATTTGTGCAAAATTCAAGTCGGCTTTGCCATTTTGGTTCAATTTCATAAGGTATGAGAAATATCATATCGCTCCTAGCTTCACTTATTGAAAAATGGTAATCACAACTTTCATAAAATGAGATAAATCATGTTTATTAATGCTCCCTGTGGACACACAGTAACTTGGCCCTGGAACATTAAATACTTTTTTTGTGTGTGTGTGTAATTAACTTTTTCGTAATATTAGTTCAAGCCAAAGGAAAAAAATGTGTAATTTTTCAGGCCTTTTACTTAAAAACGAAGATAGTGAACAGAATTCGGTACCTAATGGGATTTATATGCCAGCCATAAAACTCACAAAACAGTGACTACTTCTGTCCTACCATACCTGATGCAGAACAGAGATTTGAATCTTACTTGGCTGCTTGGCCAAAGAATTCCAACATCATTGAACCAAAAGAGATTTTGAGCTGAACCTTTCTTGGTTTTCTCTTCAATGGTGGTTTCATTTTGTGTCAAACATAGATCTGGAGCAGGCTTATGTAGTCTTTTTCTCTTGCTTTCCATCTCGTGCATCTTCCTTGTGAGATCACAGTTCATTAGGTAGATAAAATCCGTTTCAGTATTTAGGAGGTACCAAATTTTGCAGTTCTTAAAATGGGGCCATAGAATGTATATGGGTGGGGATGTATGTGTCTATGTATACACATATGCATCCTCAGCACGGGGAGGATTGGGAAAATGTATGCTGCATATGAGGAACTCTGAAACTCACTCTTCTAGTTCATCTACTTTCCCAAGTCACAGTCATTGGGAGTCATTGTCTAACCTTCTTAAAGGGATCCAGAGGTTAGGGGTGGATCTAGAGACCTCCCCAGGCAACCTATTCCAGAGCTTTGTTGCCTTTGCCAGCAAAATGCTATTGTTAAAAGTCCAACCTGATGTTTTGTGGCTGAAATAAAACATCCCCAAACTGGTAAAATTTGAACTTTTTACACCTCAACTATCGTACATTGTTAGTTTAATTAAAAAAGACGCACTTGCCTTAAAAAATTTTTTCAATTATTTCAGGCAGGTGCTGGACTGTTGTCACAATCAAGCTTAGGAGAAAATTACTTGAAGATAGTACCTTTCAAAAACCCTAAATATTTTCTGCTTTTATTTCACAGTAACTAGCAGGACCTCTTTGACAATTCGTTAGCAATATCATAAACCAAATACACTTTCTGAGACATCCACAGTTTAATCAGGACATTACAGGGAAAAAATTCTAGTACTCATTGCTGGATAAGGTTCATCTCAGCAACTGTTGGAAGGAATAATGAGTTGCCGATGTTAAATAGCAGGTAAATAGGATTGCAGTTCCCTTTCTGAAACAATTCAGCAAAAAGACAGTGGTGAGAGCTATGAAGAACTGAACCTGAGGACTTAGAGGTAGTTAGTACTCTAATTTTGTAATGTTGTGGTCTGATCTGTTCTGTATAAACAGGTTAAAGTAGTAGAACCTTTAAAATAAGTACAAGGAAATGCTTGTTGAATAAGGGCACAGTAAAGATTTTGGTTTTCCTAATGCAGACTCATTGAATGGGAGCGTAAGCAGTGTTTGAGGTCAGGGATCAGCTGTGGCCGTTCAGCCTTGTAATTACAGCTGTGATAAGTGTGTTTTCAAGTCTTGCTGTACTGAGAGTTTTCTTAATCCATTATTTTACTAGGCCTTTCATTGCCCTCCTAGTATATCATAACAATTCCTGAAACCCTGTGAATCATGGGAAAACAAAGGTTAGGCTATTAATTTCTGGCTCTATGGAGACATAAATCTAAGTCTTACCTAGGCAAGTGCGTGGTCATGATTGACATCACTACTGTTGTATTTAGTACCTGCAATAAACATGTGACTATTACAGCTCTATATACAGTGAAGATTGGATTGTTTGAAGTCTAGAAAACGTGTAGTGAACTTTTATTTCATTATTATTAATAGGCTTGGTTACTGCAGGCTTTAGGAGCTAGAAAAGACGTGTCCTGTTTAAGGTTTTCTGTTTTCTGCTCTTGGCTTCCCTATATTTTTCTGAAAACAAGCACGAAGCTGATGTCTTGACTGATTACTGTTTGCACTTTAAGCCATGTAGAAATCCATGTCCTTCAATATCAAACAGGATTGGACACTTGATACAGCTGAGCTGCTTTCACCTGTATACAGGCAGTTTGCTGCTTAAAAAACCTAATCTTTGGGCATTGTTCTTCACTTAGAGAGCCCTTGTCTTCTGCCTTGGATGATTTTGAACAAGAAGAAATAAATTTAAGGACAACTTTAGGTTGTAATGTTACCTCTTTGCATTCTACTACCCTGCCTGCTTTTCTCCCTATAAGAGGTGGACTAGCTGTAATTTTGAATAATATCTCACGTATCACAGTGATCAGCTTTATTTGATGATAAGTCAGAGGTGGCTGAAGTATGCAATATAGTTTCCACAAAGCGTACAGTTGATATCTTTGTGCTTCTTCAAGGATTAACTGATTCTTTGTGCGATTAGAGATGAGCTTTTGCCCATTTACACATTGAGGTGTATTTGGATCCAACAGAATAATTGTTCTGTGTTGAATAACTAAAAAACATGCACGCTTTGGGCAACACTTCTCATACAGCTGCACCAACTCCAGGAGGTCTGTATGAGGCAAGGTCTTCTGGTTGATTGTTGGCTAATGAGTTTGCTGCTGAGATACATTGATGGAAAATTAAAATATCTTTTTCTGCTATGGCTATATTAATGGAACTGGGTGGTACAAACTGGGTCTAAAATTCTTGCTTTGAGATCCAGCTGTCCACCTTGCCTATTGAACAATTTAACAATAGTAGATAACCTGCAGAAAGTTTGAAAGTTGGCATCTTATATACAGGCACAAGAATTCAGGTTAACCCATTTAGTTTTCAAAACCACGCTAATTAAAAAAGATTAACCTAATTCTTAATAAGAATCTATATATTACCCACCAATGTAAAATATTAGACGCGCATGAGTCATAGCTTATAATAAAAAAATAGGAGTAGTATTACAGTCTCTAGCAAAGAAGTAGAGTTAATATTTACTTGCTGTAGGAAATTCTAGAGGAAGCACCTAAAACTTACTGGAAAACAGATATTCTGGGTTTGGGACCCACAAAATCCCAAACCCAATCAATCAAAAAACCCACCGCACACCCTCTGTAGGACATACCCCAATGTGTTGATATAACTACAGGGAGATTGTACAGATGTGAGGCAGAGAACAACAGAAATGGATTGTTTCTTCAGCGCTTCGTGATTGCTCTTGTTCATGCGAATTGCTTTAGCATTTAGAATCAGATCTAACAGGATACAAACTTCTCTGTGTGGGAGAATAAGCAAGATTAAGACAAATTCAGCTCCCTACATGTGTTGTTTAAATGGCTCATCATCGAGAAGAGATTTGGAACAGCATCAGTTCTCATAAACACAAACCAATGAGGCTTGAACAGAGATCCATAGAACTGTGCTTCAAGGCCAGTTTCCACCTTCCAGGCACAGTTTGAGTACTGGACTCTAAACTGAGCTGTTTTGTCCATGGTGGGCCAAGAGGGATGTATCAACAGCTATAGGTCTCCAAGGCCAGGATAAACAAAATCATTAGAAGAAAAATGTGAATCTTTTCTTGTTGTGTTTTTTTGTTGTTGTGGGGTTTTTTTGTTTTTTTTTCTAGCAAGTATAATGATTTGTTTTCTGCCTCTTAACTGAAAAAGCTACATTTCTTTGATTGTTGCATATCTTCTGTTGTGGTTAAGATACCTGCACAGCAGGGATTGTATTTTTTTCCTCTGTGCCTTTCTGCTTCCAACTTTCCCATTTATCCCTTGAAACTGCTGCTGTTCCAAATATTGTATCTGAACGATTTCAGTAACAGGGCGCCGAGTTTGCTTCTTCTACTTGTAGCCCTGCCAGCTCACCCAGTTTGAACAGCAGCTGTTTCCTTTTTACCTTTTTTTTCTTAAGCTGGTAAGTTCATAGATGCTTATGAAGAAGCAAGAGGGAGAAAGGACTTGAATGATGAGAAAAAAAGTGAGAATTTTAGGGGGAATTCTGCCCCCTATGTCATGCCAGCGGGTTTTTCTTCCTGTCTGGATACTGTGTGAGTTGATCAGTTGTCCGTATGGGTGTCTGTAGTCAGGCAGGTACCCTGGCTGGTTTCCATTATTTTTTTAGTTTGTTTCTTTGTTTTTAAAGATATTTGCAGAGCTGCTTGCAAGTGGAAGCAGTATAAAAATCAGAGTTCTGGAGTTGAAGAAATCATGGAGATAAGAGAGCCAAATGAAAACTTTCAAAAATATATGAAAACTACTAGCAGAGCAGATGGCAATGATGCTGAAGCCTGAAGAGGCAAGAATTGGAATTGGCTTTAGGGCAGAAGGAAGGAGAAGTTTAATTTTCTTCTCCACGTGGTCTTCCCATCCTTTTCACTCCTTTGGAAAGATCAACGCTCAGCATCCTTCACATAAAAAAAAATAAAATTATTCTTAACATGGGCCTTGTTTGGAGTTTTCCACTGGGTGAAACACAGAGTAAAAAATCCTGCTACTAGCTGAATTTTGCATCCAGATTATTCTGTAGTTTTTAGGGGGGGAATCTTTATTTTGTAACAGATGTTATGCTGTTATCTTAGGGAAATATTTGAACTGGTGAGGCTTACATAGCAGTGATAAGTTTTTCTCTCAGTGTTGCTGATTTTGATGAAATACACTTGTTCATTGGCTGAATTTTGCTGCTTCAGGAGTAAACACCCTTTGAGTGACTCTTCTTTCTCATCCTTTTGTCTCTGAAGTTTTTGTGCACAACCAGCTTTACAGGCTGTTTTCATTTTGATTTTTGTATTGGCTCTGGCTCTGTTGGTCAGGCTCAGCACACTTGCCAAAACAGCTCTTTCAACTGGTTTTAAAAACCGCCTTGCACAGATTCTGTCCAGCCCCAGCTGCTGTGCCAGGACAGCTCTATTAACGTGATGGTAATGGCCTGGCCATCTCTGCCAGCGCCGTCCCCTGGCTGGCTCCCGAGCAGCTGCCAGCACAGGAGGTGCCAGGCTTGGCAGGGTGGCTGGGGGGGAGCTCTGCTGGCATGTGGCTGTGCTTTAGAGGTAGCCTGGGCCAGCCTTCAATACCTTTCGGTGGCCGGCTGTCAGGACTGGGGTTGTCGTGACTGTCTGATAGATGCGGGGGCTTCTAAGAGGAATTGTAGGTGGCTGGAGGCTGACCAGCAGATCTTACATCTTCCGTGCAGAAAGGGAATATAAAGTGTTAGAGAAACAATGTCTGGGCATTATAAATAGCAGTCCTCGTAATGATGAATTGCCATTTGTAATTAATCAGGGTATAACATCTACTTTTAAAGCTAGGATTAATTGTTCTGGTTTTTTTCTAAATCAATCTGTATATATTATTGCTGTATTGTAAGAAACTAACTCTGATCTAAGTAGTGTTAACATTAGTGAATAATAACTCTCTTGGCAGTACTGACATTACCTAAATGTAAATAGAGCCCAATGTTGATTTCAAGTCTGAAGCCAATATTGTTTGGTAAGAAAGCAAGCTGTTTTATATGTCATGTTTGCATACTTTTTATGAAGTGATGGACTCCTTTTCTGAAATCCTGATACATTTTAATTAACTTTCTTCATCTTCTTGACATAGTTATATCCGCAGCCTGATCTTTTCTCTTCTGAAGTCCTTGTGAAGGAACTGAACAATACATTGAGGAATTAACTTCTGCTTTGAACTTTTGAAACACTGTTTCACAGCTAATATATACCTTGTCTATTTAGTTATTTTTGGGTGATTTAAAGGCTAATATTCTTCATTGCATTTTATTAGAGACCTTTAAAAGTTTTCCTGAGTTGGTTGCTTGGCTTTCGAAATGCATTCAGCACGTCTCCTCCAAAGAGACACAATTTTAAGGTACCTTTGCAGTATTCCATATTCCTGTCAATCACTGAATAGTGAAGGGCTCCTGTTCAGTTTTTGTTTATCCCTAATTAGTTGTGTCCTTCAGTCCTCCAACTTTTGAAGGTTTAAAATTGGCTGTGAGAGCTTATATAATGCCAGGCAAGGTATATAGTTTAACATATCTCAAGTGACTTTATGCATAAATGTGGAGTTGCAAGAAAAAGTGTATGGCACTCGAGACATTGTATTCCAAACTCACTCGCTGTAAATGCTTTCACAAAATGTATTATTAATATTTTTTGGTTCTGCTGAAACTGTATTACTGCATTACAGCAATATCTGTGACATAAGTGACAGCTTTCATCACTTATAAAACTACGCTCCAGTACATGCAGTAACGTCGCCTTTAGACTTAAACTGCAATGATTGCATCTGGCAGTTGCATATGGTGAAACTTAGCTACTGCCCTTTTAATTAAATTATAGTTGGGAGCTTGCTTCTGGGAGCTTGCTGATCAACTGAATTCACAGTAAAATAACAGAAATGTGACTTATTGTGAGTAAAGGAATTTGCACTACGTCCAAGAGCAGGCAAGAAGTCGTTCTTGTATCTAAAATAACTGATTGAGGTGTGCCATCTATGCTGCTACTGATAGAAAACAACTGCTGCAAAATAGGATCACACCCTTCTCCTTTCCTTTCCCAAACCACCCTAAGGAAATCTGAGGGCAGAAAAATAACGCTACAGTCTATGTTGACCTGTTCATTCAAAATAAAATGAAAAAAAATAAAAATGCCATGTAGAACTTGGCAAAATTGGTTCTTAAGAGCCTCTGACTAAGACCAACTTCACCTCCTGTGTCTGGGCATTGTCCCTCTTTCCATGCTCCTAAGAGAAGGTCTTAGGGCTGGGCTCTCAGGTCTAAGGTAAGGCAACTGTGAGCACCTGAATGGACCTTTCAGTTTGTGTCTTGCTGTGTTCTTTTGGGAAATTCAGCCATTTGACTTCCAAAGACACTCCAAATTTTAAACTTAATCGAAAATGTAAAAAAAGAAGTTGAGATCCAGTCATTGATTGTATATTAAGTTCTAATTTGTTGCTCATATAGAACACACAGGAAGTTGTCCCAAATCAAAACAACTATAACTGATGTTTCTGAAATGAAACACACTGATTCTTTTAGCCAGTTTTACTCTTTCAGTAGTGAATCAGGGTCAACATCTTTACCCGACATGCATGGGAGTGACCTTATTCAGAGTGATGTACAGGACTGGCAACCCTGACTGAAACATAAATATATGTTTAAAAAGCCCCAATCAGTCTATGTCCAATTAAGCTGCTTTTGTGGGACTTGACAGGTAGACACCCCCTCTCCTTTGATATGTTGAAAGCAGATCCAATGTTGTATTTCAGTCTCTAGCCTTGTAGATGCCCAGTCAGCCCAGTCAGGCTTTGACTTCTTTAGAAGGACTACGTGCACACCACCAGTTCTGAGCCTTTAGAGCCTCCAAATTCTCTCATACTTCAAATTTTCGCCCTCACAGACCTTGTTTGTTTTGTGTTTTCTTATTTATAGCTCTTACTTTGTGGGCACATTGTAACTGTCACAAATAAAAGCACTCTGCCAAAGAATTTCTAAATTTTTTTTGCTTCTAAGTGGAAGAAATAAATTGAGAAATTTGATATGGATCTTCACAATTGCAGACCTTACAATAGTATATTTTGAAATAAGACCACCTTTTCTTAATTGTCTAGACATGGATTTAGATGTTTGCTTTAGGCTATTCAAATCTAAGTATTTCGGACATGGCTTCTCAGCATCTCTTTTTATTTTTTAATTGGAGCTGAGGGATTATGCTTGAGGAAGCTCAATTAAAACAACTTTGGCTTGCATAATTGCCTCAGCAGGTTAGTGACTCAGTGCCAAGTTCCATGAAAGTTTAAAAACATTTGGGATTTAATGGTAGAAATTGTCAATGTGGAAGTTTTCAGTGTACCATTTTCCTTTCAGGTTTTCTAGAAGCTGCTAGTGTTACGAGGTCATTTAAAAATAGGAATAAAGATTCCTGAGGGGCTTGCTTTGCTGTGTGTTGGAGAGCAAGGTTTTTGTATGTTCCATAAACTTCTTATAGAATGACTCCTCTTTGCTTTAGTCACTATATACTAGAGGTTTAAATACCCCAGTATTTGATATCTTGTTACTGTGCTTCTTTCTGATGAAATAAACTTCAAGGTTTCCTGCTCCAGAAGGCAGTGACTCCATAATTGACAGATGGTGATAAAATCCCTTAACTTTATTACTAATGTTTGTACGGATTGAAATATGGATGTTGCTGCACATCTCTGAAACAAACAGATTCAAACAAGCTTAGTGGTTCTAGATATGTCTGTAGAATCTGTTTGACAAGGTCATATGCTCACATAAGCTAAGGATAAACATTTCTTGCAACACCAGAAATGTAAATAGGTACTCTAATACGAAGGAGTTCTCTTGCTGGCAAAAGTGACACGTGTCATAGCTATCGTTTATGTGCCTGCCTGCTATCAGGAGGCATGTATAATTTGTATAATTTCACATGATTGCCATCATTTCTAATAACCAAACTACCTCTAATAACCAAAGAACTTTGTAGATACCTTCAAATACTGCTTGCATTGTCCACAATAGCTGTAACTGAAAACATTTCATGGTCATCTAGTTATTTCCTTGGGTATATTCTTCTGCCTATAAGCAGTAATACCTCATGAATTGCATAGCTGTTGCTCTGAGAATTGGTACTTTATTTGCCTCCTATCACCTTCAGGCAGGCTCTCTGTATCTCGAATCCATGTGTAAGCATGCCCTAATGGATTGTGTAAGTAGACCCTTATAGCACTTGGGTAGGATGTAGATTTCCCATTTAGATGTTTGATTACAGAGGTCAGCCTTTGCAGTGCTGTCCCCTGCATACCTGCCTGCTTCCACTTGATATGAAAACTTGAAAATGATTTTTCAAGTTAAGTCACCTCAGGTTATAGCCTTGTTTGGCAGTACTCTGCAGGCCTCACGCTGGAGGGAGAGAGCAGCTGAATGGAGGCAAAGGACAATGAATAAAGTAAGGTAACGGGTGGGAGGAAGTGCCACATAACTTCAGTGGGATTTTTCTGGAGGGAAAACCTCAGCATTCCAGGTGTGAGAACAGTAATGCTAGCTGGAGATGCAATTTTTTACCAATCTTTAAATAAATAAAAATCTGAAAGGTTAGATTTGTGTACAAAGAAGAAAGGATTGAAGAAATTATTCTTATATTGTTCTGCAGTACAAACTGATTAAGTGGTTTTGCAAGAATCTTGAGATTTGTGATAGTAGCCCCATTGTCCTCCTACTTGCAGGACAGCATGCCTGAGGCAAGCCTGAACCAGTCCAGGAGCTCTTCCTAGCTACTGTGTACCTCCTCAGCACATCCTTCCTGGTAGCCATGACAACCACTGCCTGGTCCTGGTGAACAGTTAATGATCTTGTTAACTGCTCAGTGCATCTCCTTTGCTCAACTGGTGTTGGCTGGTTTCTTTCTGGAGAGAGAATTGTGTTGATTTTCTGAATTGTTATTACTAGTTGTGCTAGTCTCTTTGATACTGTACCATTTGACAAGATTGCCAACAAGAAATCATCTAGACTAAAGGTGCCTGTGGCAATTGTCATGTTTGGCAAAGCGACAGTGGCTGAATTTCACCAAACCTGTCTGTCCTTTCGTAATTAATCTGTCACAAACATGATAGAGTTTTGGTTGGGTTGGAGAGGAAGGAGGAAGCCCACATTTCCTACCTGGATACATAAATAGTATATTTTTCCTCTGACCAGTGGGGCTTATTCCCTAAGTAAATTCATCTCTCGCTTTAAAAATTGTTCTGCCAGACTTCTGTCTGTTCCTGCAGATGCTGCTCTTTACAGGGGAGAATGTAATCAGTCCTGTTACCACATTTGCTTTTCTCCTCAAGCTTTTATTTTATACACTGATCAGAAGGAATCAGCAGTTTTTCTTGTTAGTGCTTCCCACCCCTTTGGTGTTTAGCTTGCATGTAGTCAAGAGTGATCTTTAAGGCAACTAATCTTAGTTTAGCCTCTGTGTGCGGAGGAACTAAGGCAATATATCACAGCTTTATTTTGTAAGTTTTTAAAGACATAAATGAGTTTCTTTATAAAACCCACAGCCTTTGGAAGTGTAAAAGACAGGGAAATTATAACCCCTTTTTTCAACCTGTCTGGCGTGCATGAGGTACTAAAATTCAACCCTTGATTGAATTTTTGGCACCTTCCTACGTTGAGTCCAATTCTTGCTATTTCAAAATTCATGGTACTTCATGTCTGTGAACTCAGTTTGAGTCTGTTGATATGATATCTCTCAAAATATCTTGTCTTACAGAGGATGCTTGCCCCTTTTGCATTTTTCTGAAAGCATATGTAATGAACTGAGTAGTTCAGGGTTTGTGGGTGTGAGGGGGCGATGTTGTTCTACTTCCTCTTAGTCATTCCAGCCTTCTGCTTGGGGAAAGGCAAGAACTATAGTTAATCAGTCCTGTATTCTAGCCTATGAAACTTTTTCTTCAAACATGATTAATACTGGTGTTCCTTCTGCCTGTGTACAGGAGTATATCTGTGCTGGCCACAGGGCAAACGAACAGCAATGCTGCCCTTGGACTGAGCTGTTTGTGACCAGTTGTGGAAGTGTGGTAGGCTGAATTTCAGGACTGCTAAAATTTTACAGAAGACTTCAGAAATTTTAAATGAAGAGGTTTCCTGGGAACTGAACTAGTCATGACCTCAATGCAAGTACCTACTGAATGACATATCTGGAATCTCTTTATTATTTTAACTAATGTATGAGGGAAATGATAAAAAAATCATTTAAGTTGTCTCCAAGAAACTTTTAAACCATGTACAGAACAATGTCCCGAAGCAAAAGAAGCCCCAGATAAAACAGGCATCTCTCTGTACCCAGAGCAGAAACACCAAAAGAATCAAACTGAGTGGAGTTGGTGTTCAAATAAAGAAGTGTATGTATGTTAGGGGAGCCAATTGAAGTTATGGTGTGAGTCACCAGATAACACCTGCACAGATATAACACTGCAATAATGTCTCATCTGGAGGTACAGATGTTTCTCAGGTTTTTGAAGAAATACTGCGTTGCTTAGTGTTCCCTTTCTGCTTTGTTTTCCCTGAGAACAAATGCAAGCAAGAAAAAAACCTAATATTCTGACAAACCTCGTGATACACAATTGTTTTTCAAGAAGAGGCTATTGCAAGGAGAGTGTTTGTCTATTTGCACTGATTCTTTGATTGCCTGATAGGAGAGAGTGCTGTTTATGCATCAATTAAGATAAAACAGAACTGAGACTGGCCTTTAAATGGCAAATTTGTATCCTTGGTCTTAACATCTGTGTGATTAAGCAAAAATAATTTTTGCAGCTTTTTTCATCCATATAGGTAGCCAATATCTGTAAAATGCCTGCAGTAACATTTGAAACTGATGCTTCTTGATTATTTTTGTTTAAAAAACATTGTTCAATGCAGACTTTGACTCCTTTTCAGCTGATGCAGTATTATTTAACTAGATTTCAGTGATGCAGAACAGCTATGACAGACTATTCTGCTGATGATTCTGAGGAAGAGTGTAAAAAGACTGACTTAAAAGTTTGATGATACTCGTGGGAATTGTTTAACTTCCTGGACATACATTACATAATGTTCAGCTTCATTTACTTTGCTGGAAGTATGTTTGTGAGTAGGGTACAGTCAATTTAATAAAAGCTCTCTGTACTGCCACGGAGACAAAACAGAGTGCCCTCAACTCTTACTGAAGAGACGTGCTGAGAACACGCTGCACTGCAATAAGTGCTCAGCTGTTTGTTGGATCAAGACCTGCTGCATGAAGAGGCATGAGGAAGCATAAACCCAAAAGTAATATAGCCTGAAGTAAGGCAGAATCAGAGAAGCAGTAACTGTTATGACTAGAATGATAATTAAGAGCTGGATTCCCAGTTGTCAGTAGAACAGTGTACGCTTGTACCAGAAGTGCAAGAATTGAACTCAAGAATTTACCACAAACATTTCAGATTAGGTGGATGAGATGAGACCATTTTCACTTTGGCTGGCAAGGATTGATCAAATGTCTGTTCTGTTTTACAGCCTTCTCCCATCTGACTGTCACCCACAGTTTGCTTTAAAACATCATCTCTTGCATTGTGCTCTTATTCATACAGTGTGAGAGCCATATTTTCTCAAATACCTTGAGAGTGCTGCCAGCAAAAGGGCTAGTCAATCCTCTGCCTGTACCCGGGTGCTTATTCCCACCTCCATAACTCCAGTCCTTTTCCCTGGATGTTGTTTGGATTGTGAACTTCATTGTGAACGCTGTTTGAGAACCTCTCTAGACTAAAAGCGATGTGGAAGGGGCTGGGGGGCAAGGAGGAGGGCAGGATCTAAATTCTTTGGCTTTAATTCATACCTACTGGGAGCTTTAATTCTGCACAGATTAACCCCTTGCATTGCCATCAGTGAGATTTTAAGCATGTATTTGAAAACTAACTTTAAGTTTCATACTTTGTCTTGTAAGAGCATTTCAGTATAAATTTTATTCATTCCCATCTATGTACTTACTCTATTTCACTGTCCAATTAAATAATTAAAAATATTATAACTTGATTATTTCAGATGAGGAGCTTTTCTGCAGTGGTCAGAAGAAAGATGACTTTGATTTGTATATAATTTGTGGGGTTTTTTTAGATTCAAATAGTCTAACCTACATGTTCAGCACTTCATTAAGATGTATAAATTTTTTCCTCTCCTTCCCCTCTGCAATATAAGCCTATCTGGCAAAAGGACGTATAAAAAAGATAAGTGACAGAGAACTGAATAGCTGCCTCTGCAACTAAAAGGCTGGGGAAATTTTCATTTTTTAAAACTGAAGGTTATTTTATGTCTTTTGTAACCTTGTCAAGTCTCAAAGTGAGCTCAAACAGTTCTTGATACGGGGCAATGTGTGGAATTGCATCCACAGTGAGCAACGCAACTGGTTTGCTTAGATTAGGATGTGAGATTCCCCACATTTGCAGGCCAGCCATGATGATGCCTTGGGTTCATCCTCAACAAAAGAAAATTGAGCTTCTGCTTATCTATTTTTTTTTAGTATCGCTGTGATGTGCTGAAAGAAGCCTTATATTTTGTAGCATTAGGAGAGATGTGTGCTACATTTTGGGTTTATTTTTTGAAATAAAGAAATCTAGAATGCCTAGAATCACAAAACAGAAATCCAGTTTTCTAGAACAGAAATCTTAATATCCTTAAGTCAATAATTAATAAATGAACAGGTTAAAAAAATCATTTCTCTTAAGAAAAGCAATTATTGGGGAAGTTTGTGGTATTTTGATAATGTTTTAGGACCACAAAAAACCCCCACAAAAAATTTATGAAATAAACAGTGATGGTCATGGCTTATCCTGAAGTGTTTTCCATTGGGCTCCAGTGAAGTGCTGGATAGTTTTATAAGAGTACTGAAATATGTAGTCATCTAGTAATAAGCACAATATGAAACTAGTGGTTTAGGCTTATATGACTTATTCTGTGCCATGCTTAAATAGAACAAGAGCCTTCTGTGGAGGGCTTTTTTTTTATGTCTTGCTAAGAATTGGAGAAAGATTGATCAGGTAGTCCAGAGAAATGAAGTGATGCCAACATAAAGGAAGACTCATTAGAACTTGCAAAAAGGGGCAATTTATTTTTATTTATATATATATATATATATATATATGGAAGCAATTATCAGGAAGGAGATGTGGGGCAGGGGAGAAACAAGGCTCTAGGTACCATATTCCACTAAGAGCCTGTGCTTTTGCCCTGAAGCATGTGTGATTGTTGCACCAGTTCATCTATTTGTCTCAGTGAAAAAAATAAATAAAAGGCTGACCCACAGCCAGGGGACAGGAGGAATCCTAACTAGTGACTCCATCAGTTGCTGCCAAGGCATGTATGTGGTCCCTGTTGCTTTTTGTGTTTTCTCAGCTATAGAATGTGAGTAATAACGCTTGAATTACCTGTCGGTGTTGTGTGAGTTAATTAAATAATCCTAAATAGTTCTTTGAAGATGAAATGCATGATATAAGTGTTGTATAATGCTTCCTAAAGGTCTCTGTGTCAGGTATATAGAAACCCATGGTAGCTGCAGACACAGGAGAGCTGAGAAGCATAAGGTGCTTGGGCTGCCTGCATGCAAATTGGCTTCAGTGGAGCAACAGAATAGCACATTCACACAAATTTGTCCCATGTTGACAAGCCCTGCTGACTGGCACAACGTGGAAATGCTTCTGGACTAAAGCTTTTAGTCTTGTGCTGCCTAAAATACTGCTTCAAGAATCTTTGCTTTGTTAGGTTTTAGAGACACTGTAAGTGCCAAAGAAACTGAACTGAAAGGCAAGCTCTCTTGGCTTGGTATTGCTGACCCAAGACACTGGCAGCAGTGGGTTAGATGCCAAGATAGCGTGAAATTTAAAGGAAAAATAGAAGGATGGAAACATTACATCCACAGCTTCAGGAGTTAGAATTTAATGTCAGTAGTTGTGTGATGAGCCAAACTGGGATAGAGTGAGAACTGTTGCTTACTGTTTAGCAAAGCTTGGGGATGGACTATTCAAAAGCCTTAATGCTAAACCTTTTTTCTATTTAGTTTACTTTCTTATTTCCCCTGTTGGATCTTTCTTACTGGTGTATACAGGAACTTTATCTTCTAAAGATATGTGAGCAGGTGGTGTCTCCTAGCTAGCATAACTAACCAACTTTTCACCATTATTTACTAACAAAAGGGATTTAACTTGGTAACTAAGACCTGATTTATTTTTTCTTTCAGCGAATTTTTGGCTGCTCGCCATGTGTTTTGCAACTGAGCAACATCATAGTACATTTCGTTTGTCACGGGTGTTAGCAAGCTCTCTTACAGTGCTTGAAATAGTTTTTACCAGTTTGGGGCTTAAAGTGACTTAGGTGAATAAGTTGCATGTTATTGGAAGGTCAAATGAAAGAAATATGGATTTGTAAGTCTCCTTGACTAAAAACTACAGAAATACTAGAGAAAATCCAAATCAGCATTGCATAATAACAACAACAGCAAGATTAAAATGTCCGAGTCAGAAAGGCATTATTATGTCTTTGAGGTCTAACAAAACGTAGAGCTACATTTTGTTAATCTACTGCTGAAAGATTTCAAAAGCATAAATTCACATAATTAAGTAGGTAATTTTTTTTGAAAATGGGTCATTACTTCAGTATATGAATTAGGTTCTCCTCCAGATAGCTGAATTGTGCATTGAAGTCCATAACTAGGGTTGTTTTTCCACACAGCTTTAAAACTAAAAGCTTACTATTCCCTTTTCTCTCGGGTTGAATCTTTCATTACTTTCACACGGTTAACTTATTTTCTCTAAAATTTATCTTGCAGATATTAGAATCTCGAGACATGTATTTCCTTGGACTATTGTCTTTGCTTGTTTTGCAAAGCAAAGCCTTCAAGACAAATTTTCCTGATGAAACTATTGCTGAGCTTTCTGTGAATGTTTACAACCAGCTGCGAGCTGCAAGAGAAGATGAGAATATTCTTTTCTCTCCTCTGAGCATTGCAATAGCCATGGGAATGGTAGAGCTTGGAGCCCATGGAACCACTTTGAAGGAAATTCGACATTCCTTGGGTTTTGACAGCTTAAAAAATGGTAAGACCTTTTAGTCATGTTTTACTCTGGGGCTTTTTGTCTTAAAGAAACAGATGGCAATGCCTGAACAACGATGGAAGTAGCCTGGTCATGTCTGTGGGCTATTAATCAGTAGGTTTCTTGGCGTGCTGGCTGATGGCCTGAGCGTGCTGAAGCATGCTTCAGGGGATTCTGCATGAACTGAGAGATCCTAACATACAACCCTGGCTTGGGCACCTGAATCTTAAGCAATTGCAGTTAACTGTTGGTCTTGGTTTCTGTTGGAAAAAAAAACATGCCTTTGCTGGTAGAGTTACAAGAAGATTTTTAAGAAGATCCTTTTCAGGGATTATAATGAAACCTGGAGAGGAAAACAGTAGTTTTAGCAATATTGTTTTATAGAAAGTACAAGAATCTTTGCAGTTTAACTGGAAATGTCTCTTACGTTGACAAAACTTGTTTGGTTCTTATAGATACAACCTCTAGGTTTGTTATCCTAATTCTGTCGTTAAAGTTCTGTCTCCATTGCATAATGTCATGCACAAATACACAAGCTAATTTAGGAAATATAAGCATCTTGGCTGTTTCAGCATGATACACCACATGTTCCCATCAGCCTTTCTACGAAACAGGATGCGTTTCTTTAGCAGAGAACAATATTACTCCACCGTGTCCTTTGTAGTATGGGATGAGCCAAGTCATGTGTCTGGATGTAACTCTGTGCTGTCGAGTGCAAGCAACTGTTAATATGACTGCAAATGAAAGGGATGAGTGAATGGCAAAAAATTACTTTCAAGAGGCAATTTCTATGAATTTTGATGTCAAAGTAATTGGTTTGAAACCAGAATGAAATTTTTTTACTCACATAACGTACTGGACTTTAGGCCTTTGGTGAAAGGATCTTGGGGAGGAATTTTGAATACAGTGTTCAAGACTTGTTCAAGAGTAGCACTGCACAGGTGATGCCTCTCTATGGAGACTAAACACATATTTAGTTCTATAGTTTGTCACTAAAACATTGATAAATTATCCCTTGGGTATAACTGAAGAAGTTAGGCAGCTGATTTGAGTTAGGTCATTTGCTGTTCTTGTAGGAGTGGTATTCAGTGTGAGTACTCCAGTGATTTCTGCTTGGGATATGTCATTGCGTTCAATTTTTAAGGTTTTATTTGTTGTGTTTTCTAAAATCTGAATTTTCAGTTTCAGGTAGATGATGCAACAGTACAAGCTTCCTATTTTAAAGGAGAATACTCCTTTAAAATCCTACTCAGGATTCCTTATTCCCCCAGCAAATGATTCTGTACTATCCCACACAGGATCCTGGGAAATTCTAGAGCTTTCTTTTGCAGAGAGAATTCTATGGAGAACTACTTAGCTTCAAAACTTAAAATTCATTTTTTCTTAAATAACTGGGTTTTTCGGTGTAACAAATTCTGTTAAAGATTTGTGGTGGTGAGACACAAAAGTGTGTCTTTATAAGGGTTTAATTACTCTCTTGGAGGTTTAGAAACACGTTTATCTTTTTTTTTTTTTTTTAAAAAGGGACTCTCTTTTGCTTGCATAAAATGTCTTTGTGAATTTCCATCAAAAAAAAACTGTATTTTCTGAAACACTGAATCTGTTTTTCTTTCCTCAGGTGAAGAGTTTACCTTCTTGAAGGACCTGTCTGATATGGCAACTACTGAAGAAAGCCATTATGTTCTGAATATTGCTAACTCTCTCTATGTTCAGAACGGCTTTCATATCAGTGACAAATTTCTGCAGTTGATGAAAAAATACTTTAAAGCTGAAGTCGAGAATATAGACTTCACCCAAAGTGCAGCTGTAGCCACCCACATCAACAAGTGGGTGGAAAATCATACAAATAGTAAGTCCACGTGATTCTTTTATATACTTCCTGCAATAAGTGTTTGTGTTGCCAGAGTTATACAGTGTTGTTGAATTGTTGCCTTGGCTCTTATCTATTCCATTTTAGAATAAATATTTCCTCCCATAAAAAGAATTCTAGTGTCAGCTCTTTGTGAAATTAATTATTTTTCTTCTGCAGGAATAATCTGTCTTAAGTAATATCAGCTGTTGCTAATCATACAGTAGTATCTGTCTGAATATTTTTCCCTTGTCTTACCCTCTTAAAGTACCTACAATGTTTATTGAAGGAGAATGTTTTGATGGTTGTCATTTGAATAGCATTTTACTACTGATCTCAGTATTAAAACCAAAACGGGTAAGTGCTATTCCTAACTGCAGAGAAGTTGTCACAAAGTGGTTATTGGCCTATGAGTTAGTTGTGTGGAGTGTTGCTAGTTCTCACAGTGGAGCTCATAGTTACAAGGTACTGAGAAACAGAATCCTAAGCAATGCAAAAAATAATTTTGGACCACAATATCAGATCCTGTATTTCAATCTTTTCTAACGTTAGGAAACTAGATAGCATTTGAGAGAGCAGTTGATTTTGGGAAGACTCTCAACAGAGTTTCCCAACAAAAACTTGCAGCAGGGGGAGTAAGCAAAAGATCATTAATGTAAATATTCAGATCCGCGTGACATGGTGCTTGCTTTGCTTGTGGAATCCCAAAGCTGTGACGCTTCCTGAATACATGCAGAGTCTCAAGTTATGGGAGTGAAGTTAGTCCCCCGTGCTAGGGATCAAAGCATAATCTCATTCTAGTTCATCTGGCACACTCTGGAGATTGATATTTTAAGAACAATTCAACGGGGGGCTGGCTCTAACATCAGTTGTACCCTTGTAAATTTGAAGGTGTCAGAATTCCCTGTAAAGAATTAACACATCACCGTGTAGTCTGAGCATTTAAGAATCCATAGTGCTTTATGGAAATGTATGGCACTGAAGTGGAAAAACACCTCATATAATAGTATAATGCATATAAAACTCCATTTTGGAAATGATCTGGTTTTTTTCCCCAAGGGAAAATATCAGCTATTATATTCATAATAAATTCTGCCCTTAAGCTGCAGAAATAGAGGGAATGTAAGTGATGAGGTAGATTGCAGAGGATTTTCAGCAAAATGTGGTGGCTGTCTGAAGGAAAAGTACAATTCTCCTTCTTTTTGAGAGAATGGCAAGTTCTCCTGCTTAACACCTGCCACGTGTGCTGACCCATCTCATAACCATTGCCCTGGAAGGAGCTGTGCAGAGCTAACAAAGGCAGCTGTGGGTCTCTCAGCAGTAGGTTGCAATAGTAACAGTCCCTCAGCCTGCTCTCTGACCACTAGATTTCATTCTCTCCTGCCTGCCAGCTTTGATGGAGGAGCCTTATTTTCTCATTAGGAAAGGGGTACAAGACAGGCAGCTTTCCAGTTCCAGCATGTTAAGCGTGATGGGATGCTCAGAGCAGAAGCCATAATTTTCAAGGTTTCTCTGGCCAGAAAAATTCTTTGCATTACATTAGTGTGTTAACAAGATGTGGCTATAAAATATAAGGGCGTATGATGTACCAAATTAAATTGGAAAAACTGGAAGTGTACTCCCTAGTTTTTTTTTCCTTTTTTTCCAACATGAGAGCGAGTATGGCAGTATGGGTCACATCTCATTTCTAAGAATGTTCTAGATAAAATGAAGTGCAAACAGCAACCTAGAGGAAGTACTGCCCCATGATACACAGATTTCACACCAGGTAGTCAGTGTCATATGCTCCAGAAAGCAAAACTAATCTGTATTTTAAGCCATGGATTAAGAAGTAATAATGAGGAATGTGTTTATTTTAACACCTCATATTGCAATGTCAGTTAAAAATAGAAGCCATCAAGAAAGCTATTGGAAGTAGGCTGTAATTCTTCAAGAAAAGTGACAAACCTGGTTAGTGCACCAAATTTAACAAACTTGAAATTATTCTGCTGAAAAACAGGCCATTTAGGAT
>BJBW01003899.1:81127-94533 GCA_004320125.1 Scolopax mira
GAAGTCAGTAGTACATTACTGAAACTGACTGCTTCCTTCAGAATTGACCCATGTGAAATTCCAATGGGTATCCTTGTACATTTTAAATTAAGGACCCATTTAAGTGCTTCTTTGGGTTGGAGCCAAAGTTTGTAGAATTTTTGACCTTAAGAAAATAAAGCTGAACTGTATTATAGCACCAAAGGAAATATTTTTTATGTGACCCCTCTTACAATTGCTTTCACTGTAGGGTATATTTTAGTGGTGATCAAGAAACTGTTGACCCCCCATGGAAGGCTTCATGCACCTACACTGTGACTTGGGTTTACAAAACACTGGCAGTTTAATTTGAGCTGTAATGAAACATCTGAATTGGAAATTACAGCTTTTTATTTTCTTGCGTTTTTCAATCTGTCTTAAATTTTGAGTTAATGCTCAATTTGTCACACAGGCTGACAGTTGGGTTGTTGGTTTTTTTTTCTTAGATATGATCAAAGATTTTGTGTCATCGAGAGATTTTGGTGCTCTAACTCATTTGGCTCTCATCAACGCAATCTACTTTAAAGGCAGTTGGAAATCACAGTTCAGACCTGAAAATACAAGAACTTTTTCGTTTACTAAAGATGATGAAAGTGAAGTGCAGATTCCAATGATGTACCAGCAGGGAGAGTTTTACTACGGTGAGTTGGAATTTAGCAATTTAAAGCTAATAATTCTTCCCTGAATAGTTTTGTTGCAGTAATATTCATTTGTATTGTTGTCTGTTCTTTCACCTAGAATTTTAAATGTGGTGTTTGCCCAATGAAGGGAATCTGATTTTGATGTCTTTCTGTAATGTGCTTGCTTGTGTATTGTAACTGGATGGCAACATTTATAACTACCTCTCTCTTGATTACTTTTTTAGTTATGTGTTTGGTGCCACATGGTGGATTTCAGAATGTTTATTCATTCTATCTATATTTACAGTCCTTGAGCTAATCCTGCTTCTTGCTAAAATGTTTTTCTTGTGCTGTGCTAAATAATGTTTGCTCATTACTGTTGTAATATCCTCAGACAGGTAAAACAGGGGTTCTTTGAACAGCAGAACTACTTTATCTTGAGCTTGAATTCCAAGTGGGTTCTACATCATCTAGTGTTGGCAGCATTTCACTCAGTCTCATCATTGACAACTTATCTCTCCTGAATAAAAAAAACTTTTGCCCATTTCCATGGAAGTCTTGGGAGCCTTAATAACTTAGAACTCTATGTCTAACCAATGGAAGTTAGGTAATAGGTTCAGAATTATGATAATCTACAGACTGTATGATTGCATAAGTTTCTTTTCTTTAAGAAATAAGATATAAGCCTCAAATCCCATGATGAAAAACCAGTATCAATTTCATACAGAACAGAATAGAAAGGGTCATTGTTAGTTCAATTATCTAGTAAATACTAGATAGTATCAGCCTTCTATTTTCCCCTATCTCTAATGAAGATAAAAATATTTCTAATAGCTTGTGGTGGTGGTGTTTTTTCTCTTTTGTAGGAGAGTTCAGTGATGGCTCCAATGAAGCAGGTGGTATCTATCAAGTTCTGGAAATACCATATGAAGGGGATGAGATTAGTATGATGATCGTTCTCTCCAGACAGGAAGTTCCACTGGCCACATTGGAACCACTGGTCAAAGCCTCGTTGATTAATGAATGGGCTAATTCTGTAAAGAAGCAAAAAGTGGAAGTGTATTTACCAAGGTGAGAATATGCTCTCATGTCATTAGAAGGGGAAGAGCTGCATTCAACTTGACTGGAGTAGCAGAGTAGGTAGAACCTGAACTTCTTGATCAAGTCTGCAGTTATATAGCACCCACGTGAAGGCTGCTTTGAGAAGGAAGCCCAGGGGGTGTGCGGTGCAGAATGATGATGGTTTGGGCAGCAGATGAGCACTGCATTTGCATGTCTTTATGGGAGCTCCAGAAAGGAGAATTTCATCATCAGGAATATTTTTCAGTCTGAATGATGTTCAGGGTATTGCAGAACTCATTATGGGTAAGTTCCATTTAGACAGGAGCCATAGAAATATTGCAAGTCTGAATTAACCAAAGCTAAAAAAGTTTCATTTAGGTCCTAATTAGATTTCTACGTGCTGCTAATTTAAAAAGTCCTCATGGTGTGTGTCTGTGTAGATACAAATGGGTGAGTGTTGAGAGGTAATTCCAGTCAATTTGTGTCTTTTATCTTCTTTTTTTTTTCTTAGTTGTAGTAAGTGCTGGTTTCTTTTTCCTTAGAGGAGCAATAGAATAACAAGACTTTACTACCACAAAGGATGACACTTCTGTCAGTTCATTTGTACACATAAGTTCTGTGTGCTCAGTGGTTTATTTATACATCACTTTGTTATCTTTTCCAGAATTCTATTTCGTCTACCTTCCAATATTTTTCATGCTTGCCCTACTCTTGACTTAGTAACAGTTTTTTTACTACTAAATGTCACTAATAACGTATAGTTGGATCATCACATCCTTCAAGTGATTCATAATGATTTCATTGAACTGTTTATATAAAAATATGGCACAAATTTGTTGTGGATCACTTCTACTTATTCTGCTTTTGTGGTGCTGTGCAGCAGGTGCATGGCAACAGAAAAAATAAACTATAGCGAATCCTTTTAATCATTAAAATAGTTCTTTGTTTTCAGATGACTTGGAGGTCTGAGTTTGTTATATTTCACATGTAAAGAGCAGGGCAAGAATCCCTGCAGT
This sequence comes from Scolopax mira, assembly GCA_004320125.1. Lineage (NCBI taxonomy): Eukaryota > Metazoa > Chordata > Aves > Charadriiformes > Scolopacidae > Scolopax > Scolopax mira. The sequence goes on from BJBW01003899.1 coordinate 83,844, forward strand.
TTATCAGCTGCTTTTCCAAAGCAAAGACCACTTTCAAGAAGCGAACTGCAGCTGAGCACAATAAACCAAGGCGAGCCAGGATAAATTAGGTTGAGATGGACTGGTGCTGTCAGCCTGCCCTGATTCCAGCTCGAGATGGAATTCCGCTTCTCTTTAAAGCTGTTACGCTTGGAGTCAGAGTGGTGAGGGAACAGCCACATTTTGGAGCTATTTTTCTCTGTCCCTTAGTAAGTAGCATTTCCTTTGAAGAAGCAGGGAGAGCGGCAAAGAGCTGCATTGCAGGTTTTATGCAAACTGAATCTACTGTACATTATTCCTCTGATTTTTTTGTTGGTTTTTCTCTTGGTGCTTCAGGTCCCAGGAGCTTTAGTAATAATAGTTCACTAAGATGCAGAGAAGGGGCATTTCTCCTAGGCTGTAATTCTCCTCCAGGTTTGGGCAAACGGTACCTAGATGCTCATGAGAAGTAAAAGATGAGGGTTCTTCTATCCCTAAAGCTTTACTTCTCTATTTGGAGCATTTCACAGCCTGTGTGTCAGGTGCTGAAGTTTGACATCTTCGCTCAAAGAATTCCTAGAGTGAGATATGGCCAACAGAAGTATCTGTCCATTGATTATATACATATTCTGTGAAAATTAGCTTCCGAATTTAAGAAGCTTAGGTATCTCAAGTTAAATACACAAATGTCATTGAAAACGTATTAATTATGTTTGTGACTTGAATTAAGTTTATAGAGGCTGTTTTGAGATTTGTTTGCTTTCAAACAAAAGCAGAGACTCCAGGATTCTCGTCCAGGTTCTCAGATGTGATTTTGAGGCTTAGGATTTGTGTGGTCATAAGATGTACTTATTTATTCCATCCTGTCGCTCTTATACAAGAACCTTAAATAACTTGGTAAACTCTTGTGAATTAAGGTGATACAAATGCAAAACAGGCACAATCAAGTGCTGTTTACCTTCAGAATTTGCAGATTATAAAAGATAACTATCATGAGCTTGAAATTCCATATAGTAATACTATACTTCTGTACTAATTGTACTAATACTTTGGTAAGTTTCCTTAGAAAAAAATCCAAAGATTTATTGCACGCTCCCAAGGTGTTGGATTTCCATTTAGGGATTCAGAGGTGATCTACAGGATTTTATCAATGCTCAAAATAAATACTTCATAAATATTTCATGCTCTGACTCGGAAAGTCATGTTATGAAATGTGGCCTGCAGGCTCTGTCCACTGAAAAGCTGAAAGCAGTGGAATAAAATTAAATTTTTATATCCTGAGAGATGCTATCCAATTATAAAGTGAACATTTTTTAAGCTTATACATTTGTAATAGGACCTGAATGACTAGCCAAAACAGAGTTAATCACAACTTTCCAATTTCTGTCTGCATTATCTCTGTGCAAATGAAATTGTGTATTATTCCTCTTAATAGCAAAGGAGAGATTTGTACAGAATTGTTAAATTATACTTTCTCATTTTCATTTTCAAATCATTGTTTTCAGCTTAACCCAGACTAAAGTGATCAACATTTTAATCCACTTTTTGCATAGGGGTGAAACAGACCATGAATCTAATTTACAAAGCTGTCTCTCTAACATAAATTATTTGAAAAGCATAGGAGGAAGTAGTACCTAATAACAGTGCTACCGTCTGCAGATCTCTTCCTAAAGATTGTTCCAATATGCTTGGTTCTCTTTAATGACCTTGCTTTTTTGTACATTTAAAATATCTTTAAAATGCCTTAGACGATGTTCAAATGGTGAGTTCTTTTAGCTGGAACTTGTTTCCTCTCTAAATAAAAAAAAACCCCACAAAACAAAAAAAAAAAAAAAAACCCAAAACCTATCCCAAAAAAATAAAACAAACCCAGTCATTCTCTCCTTTTTTTTAACATGCTCTCTTGGATCCCCTTTGTCCCTTTTCATGAGGAATAGGCCAGTGCTGATTGTTCTTGTGATACAGTCATGGAAGAGGCACAAAATTGTCCCATTGTCCCACTGAAATATGCTCTTAGCCAACTTCTGCAGCCCATATTTAGCTCTGGATAGAAGAACCCTCCCACAGAAAGAACCATCATCTGTCTTGTTTCACCTGATCAGAGCAGCTTTATGGGATTTTTTTGTTTGATTTTTGTGGTTAATGGGGTTGTTTTTTGGTTCTTGCTTGTTTGTTTTCAGGCTACTAAATTACACAGGCTAGTTCTAGCACCTCAGAACAACCTAGCTGGAATTCCACCCAAAATGTTGGAATTGATATCATCTGGCAGCTTTGTTCTGGCTGCTTACTAGGGTAAAAATGTGATTTGGATCCTGAGGGCCTGTCCTCCAAACAAGAATATTGTTCATTTCAAGCAATGGAACCATTCCTTTTTGTTCTGCAAAATATAATGCGTTAGAACCAATCTGAAAACCTGGAATTTCTTGCTTTCTTTCATGTAGAACTCTTAGTAATTTTTGAAATTATAGCCTTAGGGGTGAATCACACTCGGCTCTAGTTCACTTCTTGGTTGTATAACTAGAAAGTGTACCTTAATCCTTCTTGATTCTGTGGATCCTGAGCATCTAAGGACTTCACAAAAAATTCAGCATGTCAGAAGGGTTGCACAGCTTCATACAAGATGATTCATACAAGATGTTTTCTTTTCAAAGTCTGTAAAATAGAAAAAAGATGGCCTGTTGTGGTATGCTAAAGTTAATGGTCTACTCAAAATTTAAAGGTTCAGGACAGAAACTAAGGAGACTATTGATGACGTAAATGCTTCGTTTTAATCTAATGCTTGTATAAGTTCTAAATTTCATTAAACTGTCGTCATTGTCTGCTAAACTTTCCAGAGAACTCTGATAGTTTCTTAATCTAATTCCACTTCCTAAGCATTGTACTACATTCTTTATTTCATGTGAAAGAGATTCAGAGAGAGTGGAAATCAAGGGAAGTATTTTTGTTCAGCTATTGGGGCTGCATTTTACATGTAGGAAATAAAAAAATTTTACAGATGAACATTGTAAAAATAAATACAGAGCTAACTCCTGTCTTCACTTCTCCTTCACTTTGCCTAATGGCGGATGGGCAGTCACTATCCTTTATTAATATCTTTTGCCTCAGTACTTTCTAAGGAGGTCTGTAGAACATATATCCATGATGTATGTTGGTGAACCTTCTAGAACTACTTAACTATTGAAGGTTTCCTGTTGGCTCAACAGACCAGTCTTTCTGTTCTAGTCCTATGGCGAAAATACCTCATCTTTTCTTCAATGTCTGAGCTTTTTCAGATTTCACTTCGTGGTTTTTAATGTTCTCTGTTGCAACTATTCCATGACTTCTGATACAGAAGCATTGAAATTGATTTTTCAATAGTATTTTTAGCACCGGAAACACATGAAAGATGGTGGGGAAAAAAATAGGAGCATCTGGTTCATTATATGAGACAAACACTGCAAATAACCATGTGTCAGGGCTAGTATCATGCAGCTCGGCGTTTCCGGGGTCTGGAGGTACAGCAAATGCCTGGCTTGGGAAATGAGATTGAATGTCTCTTCTGTGTTCTAGATTGTCAGCTTTGATTTTGAATACCTACATCACTAAGGAACGCAAAGAAATCCAAATACGAGTGGAGGATAATTCATACCAAATGTTTACATCAGTTTGCATTGCTGGAAATTATATTTCAAAGCATAAAGCAACCCTATTATTTTTCAGAAGCAGCTAGTTTTGATGAGCTAAAGCATTTCAAATGTCATTTGTTGCTTGTCTACAACTTACTGCTCTTCAGCAGGTACTAGGGGAGATATTATTTCAAGTAGTGGTTTAGAATGGCTTTTTACCATATGAAAAAACTAAAAGGGGACAAGGGAAATAATTAATTTTGGCTTTGTAAAAGGGGTAGTTTGGTATTTATACCAGCTGATGTAATGTTTTTGTAGATTGTAGAGACCTTCACTCATCCACCCATTTGGTATTTGCCTTTCCCGAGGTTTCATTCATCTGCATGTTCTTTAGCAATATAACCGATCAACTTGGTTGTGTTTTCTTTTGTCAGATACATACTCAACTGGTGCCTTACAGGTTTATTTTGGTTTTTAATAACATCTCCCAAAAAAAGCATCTTTTGTTGTGCTGTCTTTTTGAGTCACAACTCATTGCTTAGCAGATACCTGTGTTTTCTAGTGGTCCAGAGACTTAAACTCACTTAATTTCCATTTATATCTTATAGCTATTCTCTTCAGTTGGAAAAAAAAAAGGGGGGTGGGGTGTTGTAGTTATTTTTTCTATTTGTGCCTTCAAATTTTGTTTTTCATGCAGATTTTTCTCACTAGTGTCCTATCCCGATACTCTTTACTAGTTTGACATTGCTACTTAATAGATAATTTATCTTGAAAACTTGATACATTTAATACTAATTGTGGTGAAATAAAAGCCAGAAAAAGAAAAATACACCCTCTTACCCTCAGGATAAATCACAATTTGTCCTTCCAGCATAATAACATAGGCTAGAACATGACTTTGCAAGCTAACCCTGAAATCCTGCCAGGTTGTACTCACATGTGCATTTGCTCTAACAGCTATTTGTTTTCCCTGTCCTTTACTCACAATCAAAACCCAATTAAAATTTTGCCACCAGAGTAATTAGAAGCTGAGTGTCATGGTTTGGGCTTTATATTCATAACTGCTGGTCTTTACTTACACTATCTAAATAAAAATGGAGCATCTTTCTTGCTTTCATATTCCTTCTTTGCCAACAGCTGTCTATGAAATTTGTGCTGTCCTTTGCCTTATTTGATATTCTGTTCTAGTAGGTGTACAATTAAATTCAGTTTTTATAGTATAAAAAATATTTTTTTGTGTAAAAAGTAAGCATTTACATTAGCTACTGCATAATTTTGCACTGAGGTTTTATGGTCAGGGACTCTACAGAGGATTAGCATATTTCTAATTGCTTCAGCATGAGGGAAAAAAAAATCCATCTGCGAGAGTAAACTAATTTGTTTATAAGCATTTGTGTAGAAGGTGTCACTGTGCTGTACTATTGGTGCCCAATCTCCTACTTTATATTATTTACCTCAGTGTTTCAATTGGCATTACCTAGAAATTTTAACCTGCTGATAACAATAAGTACTGCTTACATTCTGGGATTTTTGTAATTTTCTATTATGTTCTGCAGGTTTACAGTAGAACAGGGGATTGATCTGAAAGATGTCTGGAGAGGTCTTGGAATTACAGAGCTGTTCAGCAGCAGCGCTGACCTCACTGCCATGTCTGGTAAGGGGTTCTTGTATTGTCTCTCAAGGTGTATGTGGAAGCATCAAAATCACCTAAAAGTAACCCAGAAGATCTTCAGAGTGATTTTATGGAGGAAGAAAACTCAACTTTCTAGCAATTTTCTGATCTTTTGGGATTTTTGAGTGTCCTCCCTGTAGGAGCAGTTTGGGGCAGGGGAGAAATTCATCAGAATGAGGGGAATTTTTGGCCTGGGAAGGTTCACTCTGAGTATTTCAGAGTTGGATCACATTAGAACCATGAGAAAGTGTGATATTATGCAAGAGGCAGATCCACCATAGAGCAATATGTGGCTTCAGTGCCTTGATGGCAAATGGGATTCACATATCAAGGGAGTTATCATCTTTTATCTCTGGAGGCTGTTTGTTCACAGCATTAAGAGCATTAAGCTGTTGTACAATTAGTCATCTCTGCAGATGAAGCAGCACAGGAAAGAAAGAGTTCTAAGGTAAAAGGAATTTATTCACATATGATGCTTGCCTGCTTCAATATATTGTCAACAATTGATTTTCAGAAGTTAAAATATCCAATACTCTTAGACGTTCATATGGAAGTGAGATATTTCTGCTTTTAATACCTCCTAAAAGGTATTGAAGTGGTACAAAATGGAGATTGAGTCACATTTGCCTGAGAAGTTGTTTCATTTTTGTGTATCAAAAGTATCCACATGAGCAGTGTATTTAGCATGGTCTGTCTAGATCTCAGTTTTGGCAAACCCAACATGCACCAGTGTGAGATTGCAGCCATTGCTCTTGTAATTTATGCTTATATACTGCTCCCTCTATATAACCCTGTGTGGTTTTTATTTTTTCCTCTGTGGGTTACTGCCTAATCAGCCAGATACATCCCTTAGCTGATGGGAAATACCTGTTCTTAATTGTCTCTCTCTGGAAGCAGACACACCTGTGTGGCTTATTCACAATAGTGGTAATGAGGGCCAACCTCTCTCTAAAATTTACAACAGATATGGTTGGGATTTTCATATACTTTTTGCTTTTGCTAAGTTTGAAATAACATTTATAGTGTATTGTGTAGCTTATTCCACTGCTCTGCAGCTTTCACTTTTCAGTTGAAATTGTGGGAAAAGCTAGAGTTAGCTAATGGGAAAAGAATTTGAATTAAATAAAAATCCTTCTTAAGAAAAATGGTACTTTGAAGAAAAAAACACCTTCAGTTTCTCTGCCACCCCAAAGGAAAGTCAGCTTTCCAGCAAGTTCTGGTATATATATATATAAAAAAGTATTCACTTGGGGAAAGGCACTAAACAGAATGGAAAATACACAGGGGATACGGAACCACAAAAGCAGTGCTTGGCTCTTATTTAGTGTCCTGAAATTCACGTACGTATCAGAGACTAATTCTATAGTTGAGACAATTGAGAGAATTTAGGAGAAAGATTGGAATATGCTTGTGTTTTAGTCTGTGTGACTAATGACTTGTTTAAAGTTTCATGCTTTTGACAATTGTACTGTGTAAAATCAAATACCACGTTTTGCATGGCTGAATTAACTCCTCTGCCATTTAAAGATTAACTTGTTATTAATTAATATAGAGAGAATATGGACAGAATTCATGAGTTTTACTGTAACATTCTTGCTTTTCATTTAAAAAGCCATGTGCCGCCAGGTTATTAAAAGGTTATCCATAAATTAAGAATAAGAAAATGTTTTTCATGTCTTCATTGAAAACCTTCCTATTGATGCTCAGAGGTGAAATTTTAAGTAATCAAAATACAAAATATTTCCTGTTTCTAATTTTCATAATGTTAAATGGGAAGGGAAAGGAAAGGAAAAAAAATCACAAAGAAAAATGTTGCAGTCTTCCTTTTGCAATTACCTGAATAGTAAGTCAAGCTTATGTGCATCTTCAGCATCATCTCTCTGGAAAATTTGTTTTTTAGTGAAACATTAAATGCAGATACTTGAACAAACTGTCTGGACACTTTTAATTTAGGAAGATACAAATTACAAAAGAAAATCTAAGGAGATATCTGAGAAATTCTGTTGCATTTCAAAATACTCTCTGCCTCTCCTGTTGCTCTTGCCTTTGGATTATTGTCAAGGAAAGCCGCCTGCAATTTCAACAACAGCCCTAATCCTGTAATCAGATCTAGGTGCAGTTTGTTGAGTTGAGTGAAATTCTGTTTGGGTTTAGTGAATTTAAGGCAAATTGCAGGATTGCAGATTTATTTTTCAATATTTAGAATTTTTTGCTTTTTGCACTCAATTGTAAAAATGGAAATGGATGAGTCAACTTTATCTTTCAGAATATCTGAATTGTGAGCAACCAGAGGGAAAGTATTAATCCAGATGCACATTTTAAATGTTAGTGTCATGCAGAAATTAAGTTCTTTGTCAATTAACACCGATGAGTAGGAGTACATTTCTACTTGGCTGTCTAGTTGCATGTAGTCTGACTCTCACTTTCAGCAAAAGCCTTTGACAGGTTTTACTTGCATCTGTGATTCCATCAGGAGTTCAAAATAATCTTGAAACAACTTCTGGTATTTGGGATTTTATAATTTACACAGCACGTAAACTTGCTACTTGAGTATTTTGACACTACTTGGGATTTACCCTTGAACTAATTTCAATACTAAAATTCTCCTTCTCTTTAAATGATTATAAGATTTCTTACTGTTTTATAACATCTTAAATGGCAACTGCTTTCAACCTCAGGGTGAGCTGCATTTCAGTAAGCAGTGAAGTAATCTGAATGACTTACTTTCACAATGTAAAGTAGTTAGAAGAGCACCAGTCCAGTAATAGTTCTTCAAAGTCTTGACCGAGGTAGGTACAATTTTTCTGGGACAATCTAAACTAGAAAAGCCAATAAACCTGCATGCTTTTTTTTTTTTTAAAATGAGACTTGCAGAGCGACCAGTTGGCAGCTTTGAGTAGGAGTTTGCAAGCATATGGAGTGTAATGACAAATGAAATGTGATGCTAACAGAGTCACGTACATTAGAAGTAAGTCTCAGCTTACTCCCACACATTAATGGGTATCTAGGCCAGGGTCCTGCAGAAAACTTCAACTCTGATTCCAAATCTCTGTGGGACATTTCTGAGATGCTCACAATCAAATCGTGTTGGTTCGAACAATCAAAGCGTGTTGGTGCTTATGAAAATCCAGATTCCAAGAAGCTACTAGAGAAAAAGGACGTGATAGTAGATACTTGGGTAAGGTCCATCTTATCCACACTTAAAGCCATAAAGGAAAGATGTACAACACTGACAAAGTGTGTATGGTATTGAAGTCTGGCAGTCAGTGATTTGAGAGTCACAAAAATAGATCGAAGAGAATACCTGAGCACTCGGTGACAACATTATGCTTCCATATGAAAATAGATTCATTCACTTCAGAGAGAGATGAAAGAGAGGGATGTGATTGTGGCAATATAAAGAGAAGAGTCTAGAGAAAGTAAATTGGGATGTGGAATTGCTCCTTTCACCACCCAAGGACAAAGACATCCAATGAAGTGAAAGGCAACAAATTGAAACCAAGCACAAAGTACTTCTCTTGTGGAAAACGTGACCACAGAAATCTTTGCTGGGTATTCTCTGAGGTCATGAGATTGGTAGAATTTAAAAGAAAAAAAAAAAATTGCCTCAGAGAAATCTGAACTGTCTATAGTACATTGAATAAAGGCATTTTAGGTATTCTGTAGATTCTGTATTATTGGCTTAGGATATAAGGCGCATGCTGGGTTGCAAGACTTTTTTCTTTGTAAGTTGTGCTCTAGTTTTCATTTGTAAGGCTTCTTGTATCTTGTTCTGAAACTACAAAAATATTCCAGCTGGAGCAGTGTGCTGGACTAATTGGACATACTGATCTCATCTGCAGTGGCACTTCTTCTATTCCTGTCAACAAAATATCGTTGAGTTTTTTAATACTCAGTTCCTGAATACATTTGCAAGTAGACTGACTACTGAATTAAGGTCTGTAAGCTCATCAGATGGGCTCATCAAAAACTTGAGTGAAATATGTGATTAGGCTGAGTGGGCATTTCTTTGTCTCTTATTAAACGTAAAAAAATTATTTGGGTCTAAGATAAAGAACTCCAATCCTGGATTGTTCTCTGAGGGTTGCAAAATTACTGTTTTCTTTTGGTGTGTGTTATATAGCTCAAATGCTCAATAGAGCTTTGAAAAAGTCTCAAGCAAGGATAACAAAATACAGCTGCCTGGAAGGTAGAATTTGCAGAAGTGACCAATAAACTTACCGAGAATCCTGTTAACTGACATGTTTACAAAGGCAGCACACACGTAATGTGAGAGATGCTTAGGAGGAATTGCTGATGTGTATGGATCTGTCACCCTTTTTGCCTTGGGTATTTATCCATTATCTCCTGTGTAAATGTTCTGGCACATCCTGTGTTTATTCTAATACATTTTTTGAAAATTTGAGTCTTAATGGGTCCATAATGGAATGGAAGCTTAGGGGGTGACTGTTTAACACTTGATTGTAGTATTTACTTAGCTTGTGATTTATTTTTTACAGACTTAAAGGTGATAATCCCGTTGGTGTAGTGGTACCACATTGTGTTTTCAGGTGGCCTTTCTGTTAACAGTTAATGAAACAAAAGCTGTGAGAACTTTGCTTAGTGTTCCAGATAAGCAGATACTGCATGCCCCGTGTTTTAAAGTAACAGGGGTGAAACTGCATCCTTGCTTTCCAGATAGCATCACTGAAGGCTTGCAACTGAAGTCTAGAACTAGTAAAATGTGTAGCAGTTTTCCTACATACAGTCCCAAAGGGAATGATTCATGGCTTTTGCTGATGAGATTTAAGTTAAGCAGCTGAACCAAGGTTTACTTCTGCTCTGAGTGTGTGTAGCAGTAATGAGATCTGGGGAGAGACATCTTAAACTGCTGTCTCTTGTGCTTTTGGCTTGTGTTAGTAGTAGAACTAGTGGCTGTCAGTGTGAGAATCAAAATAAATGGATGACAATTAGATGAATATTCCCAGGCTTTTCTTCCTTGACAGCCTTCAGCTAGAGTTTTGGTCCTTGGTTTAAGGATCAGAAATGCACAATGGTGTATAGCTGTCTCACGGGGGTGAATGGATTAGATTTTCCTGGTTGTGTATCTCTCCACTGAGAAAGCTTTCATTCCTTTAACTGCCAGTTGTGCTCTGTCACGACTGTGGATTTTATGCAGGTACAATAAATATATATCAAATCCTTGTTATGTCTTTCTAATGAAACTCACTCAGATTAAATTGTGGTGTGTGTCTTGCTTCCTGCAAGGTGCTGGGTATGTTCCAATAGGTCTGGTTGTCTAGCCAGAGAAGAAAAGTAATGAAACATCCACTGACTTAAGCAGGAGTAGGCTTGGACCGAAATGGAAACACTGATAAAGAAGGATGGAAAACAAACAAGACTGAGAAAACCTAATTCCATGTGGTTTTTACAAGAA
>BJBW01003899.1:94725-120203 GCA_004320125.1 Scolopax mira
ATAGTGTAGGAGAGTACTACAAATTTAAGCGAGGTAAATGGTGCCATATAAGGTGTTGTCAGGAGGTATTTTAATGAAACTCCTGTGCACAAAGCTCTTATCTTTCCCCACTTGGTGGACAAAAGTGTTGGGGGGGTTGGCATTGTTTTTTTTTTTAAATACTTCACTCTTGCTGTTGAGCCACTTAAACTGTGTTTCCTTTTCCTCTCCAGATAACAAAGAACTTTACCTTGCAAAGGCATTTCACAAGGCATTTCTAGAAGTTAATGAGGAAGGATCAGAAGCTGCTGCTGCCTCAGGTACCTGACTGAAAAGCAGAACTAAATCAAACGTCTGGTTACTCTGTGTTAATTAATTTTTTAAAACTGACTGGAAAGCTAAATAACACGTAGCATAGCAAGTACACTGCTTTTCAGAAGAGAATTCTGGAAACTTAAAGTGTTAGCATTTTTTTAACACAATGTGTTTCATGAAGAGTTTTGAGCATCCTGTGGAAAACCTCTTCTTCCTTACTTTGCTTGTGATTGTCAGGAGGGTACAGACTGCAATTTGTTCTTTCTTTATGGAACTTAAGCATTTGTAATTTTTGATCTGCTAATTCAGATGGTCCAGAATAGTTTAAAGAAGCTGAGAGCTTGTTGCAATTTCATTTTAATAAGCTCATATGCAGAGATGCAAGATGGGAAGTGCTAAATGCAAAACTATAGCCCACTAACGCTAGGAGGCCAGGGGAGGGCCATTATTGTGGTTACCACATGCTTTTCCTGAAAATAAGTTACTTAGTTGCCAATGTGTATCACTAAGTGATTTCTAATTGCATCCTCTTATACCAGCCTTTGAGTAAAGGACGAGTGATTTCCCTGGTCATGAGTATGGGGTCTGGATTGAGTTGTAACATTAATATGAGCAGAGATTACTGGCGTGCAAGAGTATTAAGAGTGCAGTGAAAATGTAAATGAAACACTGAGAAATAATACTACTGTCCTGGAGAAATTCATGCATCTATCTCCAAATAAAAATAAGAGAGTCAAATTCTGCCTGATTCCCAGTTAATTTTACTTTCAGCCTCTGCATTATTTAAAGACTGAAGCTAAAAGCTGCAAGATCAGCCCATTTAGTTGTTGCATATTCCATGGGTATTCAGGGTTAACTCTTACTATCAGCTGCAGCCTAGGAGCTGTTTAAAACAGGTCAGCACTGCTGTTTAGCAGCACTAAAAGTGAGCAGGATTTGTAACTCCTCTTCAGGTTGTGGGTCTTATAATTTATAAGCTGTTCGCTCAGCCTGCAAAATTGTGCCACTCTCCCTTGTTAATCATTCTTGAAGCATAAACAGGCATGCTTTGTATAGATCTACTTTGTAGGTCTCTCTCATTTTCAGTTACATTTTTCATGCTATTTCTTAGTGACACTGAGTTCCAAGAGTGTGGAACTTCAATGTCTACTCATGAACTTCACAAGTATCTCTCCTGAAGAATAGGAGAATGTGCCGTGATATTTAACAAGTTGCCTGTGTTCTTTTTCCTTCAGGAATGATTGCCATTAGCAGAATGGCAGTGCTGTATCCCCAAGTTATAGTTGATCATCCCTTTTTCTTTTTGGTCAGAAACAGAAGAACAGGTGAGAATATTGCAAACTCTTTGACCTTTTTTACAGTATTCATCAACTATACAAAAGAAAATTGCCCATTTTGATCAGTGAAATGGCATTGTATTATGGATTTTCCTTAATTTGCCTTAAAATACCTAATATTGAAAGACTGACCTCTTCTATGTCCCCTTAATGTTTCTCCAAGTAAGACACCGAAATCTGACATAATACTGAAAAATATTCAAAATTACATGATTAAAATCCCTGGGGAAAAAAAAATCACCATTTTTTCTTCAGAGAACACAGTGTTACAGTCCTGAATATCCATCATAATTGGATTCCGTAAAAGCTTGGCTGTAGTAAGACCAGTGAGATGTGTTCCCTGTACCAAATGATTTGCATAATGGACAGATATTACAGCTATGAATAATTCTGTTGTGCTCTTGAAGTGTTCTGTGGCAGGCAAAGGATGAGAGCAGCACTCACTAGCAAAATGGGCAATGATTAAGGAGTTCCTCAGTTTCATATTTGTAATTTGTCTTAATGACGTGGGTGTGTCTGGGTGACAAATCGTTACTGTACACCCACCTTTAGGTTTGTGTGTTCTACAAGCAAACTCCAGTAGGTTCAATTTGAGAGGTTTTTTTTCTGTATTTGAGATTTCTATCATAGGTGTCAGTGTTTATTAAACCATGTAGATAGCAGAAGTGGTGGGTCACTTGTGTGCAAGGCATGATTCCAATTCATAGTTGTTGGGGTTTTTTTCACCAAAACTAAATCGAGTATCCTTCCTGTAATAATTAGTCAAAAATGTGTTTTGAGGAGTTTATCTGACCTTTCCCCCGCTCAATATACAAAAATCTCTCCCAAAAGAAAAGTTTCAATCACAATAGATTAGAGTTTGTAGCCTTGAGGCAGTTCTTAACGTTGCACAGGCGTTGTTGTTGCATTAGAAAGAGGAATTGCCAATAACTATAGTTAAAGGCTGAAAGCTCATTATTAATCTAGAAATATAAGGTTAGAAACACTTTTTAAAAATCTGTGGTGGTTACCTCTTTTCCCCAAGAATACCTTAAGTGCTCATGATTGATTATTGTTTTTAAATAGGTTAGATAGAAATGTATAAAATGGGAAAGATGTAAATGGTGATTAGATAGCATAGGGGAGCAATATTCATACAGAGAATTCCTTGTTGTGGGTTGCATGCTTTAATGTGGAGTAAATCTGTGAACTCAAAGTACTTATCTGTTAATGATCGTTAACTGATTGGCGTGGAGCTTATGGGGCTCACTTTACTTCTGTGAAGAATATTGTCCAGCAGCTCAGACGTTTGAGGGTCAAAAGCCATCACAAAGGATACTCTGATGAGGTGTTCACACTCCAGTTTCTAAATGCAAAGAGGTCCCCTTCTCTAGGGCTGTTGGTCCATTGCCTTTTATGGCTACCAAGTTCTAAAGTTTCTGTACAGCATGCTCTAGAACTTAGGAGTATTTGTCGTCTTCCAACCTCAACTTTTCCTCTTGGTGCTAACATTTTTCCTTCCTTTCCTCCCTTCCCACTTTTTCCACAGGTATCGTGTTATTCATGGGAAGGGTAATGCACCCTGAAGCAATGAATACAAGTGGCCATGACTTTGAAGAGCTTTAATTGCCATCAGCTACCAAAAAGAGGAGATAAGCACATAAAGTTTGAAGTTAATGTATTTAAGGTTTGCTGTGTTTTCCCCCATGATATTGTTTAAAATGCTTTCAGGATCTAACTGTGTGCAAATCAGTTTCCAGAGGAAAGCTTACAGTATTAAAATAATGGTTCCATTTCTGTCATTGTGATTGCTGTGTCCTTAAAATAAAATTGTGTACATGTCAACAACTGTTTCTTGTTCTAGTGAATTGTAAAGCAAAAAACTGCAAATCCATTATTTGTAATTATTTTACAGTCCAAAGACTGACTTGATCAATGAGACAGGAGCGGAATGTGTGCAGCTCTGAATAATGCAAACAGCAAACCTTAAGGATAATTTATGGAGTTGAAGGACTACATCTGGAAAATGTGATCGTTTCCTGTTCCTGTAAAAGTAGTAAACAGACTGCAATATGCTGTCTCATCAAAGTTAATGGAACAAATTAAGCCTAGTGGATTTTATTCTATAAGATAACTGTGGTAGACTTTGTGTGAGCTCTCCCACATGTGATTCTAAAAATGTTGCTTTATGAATGCAGCTGCATGTGACTCTGCAATTCACCTTCCGTGACTGTTGATGCCAATAAAATTTGATCGCATGAATATTTGAGACTAGTCAGTGTAGAATAGTTATGTATGTGACTGAAGTAAAATAGTTAAATAGTAACGTCATTCGTGTGGACATATTTTTCTCCCCCAAAGTGGTTGTTCTACTTTATCCTAAGTTCTGCAGTATCTCACTTCAGGTATCTAGAATGATCTTTCTCAGAGTCAAAAAAATTTTAAAAATCCAATTAAGGTACTTAATTTTGAATCTCTAAAAATGTTCTCTTCATAAGTGTCTAAAGGAACAACATTATTTTTTTTATTCCCTAAGTTTTTATTGCTAATAAACTGACAGAGAGGAGAATGACACGCATCACAAGTAAATATTACCAGGGAAATTAGTTGCTGTTTCCACTTACAAGAGGAGGAGAAGTGCCATTTGTCAGCAGAGAGGCTTATAATTATTTCTTCCCTCATTGTGCAAAATATAAAAAGTTTTCAAAAAGGTAAGAGAGTATAAGAGAAAAGAGAGGAGCTGCTTTGAAACAGATCATAAATACAAAATTTTTGGATAATAAGTGGTTTTCTTCTCAGTCAGTAGTTTTGTCTTTTGAATTCTGTGGGAACAAATGCATATGGGCTGAACTTTAGTATTAGTTATAGGCTTCTCTGACATCCATTCACTTCCCAACGCCATAGATATTGCTCACAAAGTTATTCATGCAAAGAGAACTTCCAAAATTTGACATGTTGTTCACACTTTTTTTTTTTTTTTTAAATACTGCTGGTGCAAATCATGCAGGTCAAACTGCAAATTGATGGATGTTGTCCTTGGAGGCTGGTTATGCTCCCATGATGAAAGGGCATTCTACCACATTTCTAGCCCTGCATCTCTGAATAGCTTAGTTCTACTGCACAAAAGAAAAATGGAGCCCTTAGTGTATTTTTGTTGCTTATTCCTCTTATTATTTCACAGTCTGGACTCGGTGAGAGAGATTTTCTATTCAAATTTAGACAAAAATTGTAATTTTAGTTCTGTATAGCTAAAAATGTTTTGCTTGGGAGGGGAAAAAAGGGAGTGCTGCTAAAAAGGAGCAGGGGCTAATTTTACCACGATATACAATTAGTCTCACTGCAGGTGAACCCAGCTCTTTAACATGGGGTTATGCAAGGGCTTTATGTTTAAAGGATTCTATGAACATCACCTAATGTCTGTAAAAGTGACCCAAATTCTAAGGATCTCTCGTGGGTTTAACCTCATGGCAGCCTGATTTTTAAGCCATTGCATTTTTTTCAGGCTAATTTTTGAGATGTTTGTTCTGATTTGGAAAGCCATGTGAAAACAGATGACAACCTTCAATCATGTTTATTTTCAGTCCGTCAAAAATTCCTCCAGATCAATTTTGTGTTTCTTTTGCATTAGTTCCTCTCAGCGTAGATGCTTCCTGACGAGGGGAAGGACTGAATATAGATTTGAGCTAAAGCTTGTGGAATTATGGAAGGACAGCTGCCAGTCAGGAGTACTTATAGAGGATATCAGGCAAGTGTGCAGACTTCTTGAGCAGTTAGAATGAGCATAGGTATAAGTGGAATGATGCAGAATCATATATTCCAAATCTGATTCTGGAAATTGCCTCAATGGCATGTCGGAAAACCAGCAGAAACAGAAGTTCAAGCACTAGTTATTTCACTTAATGCTCTCCTAGTCCTTACAGATCCAAAATAGCCATTTCATGTTCCTTGAAGATTGAGAATTACCTGGTTTTCAACAACGTGAATTGATTTACTACCAAGTTATGCAAAGATATTGTAGATCACGAGAACAGCTCTCAAACAATACTGCTTTTCAATAGTCATATCTTAAGTATTGTTACCAATTTCTTGAGGTATATGAATACTATTCCATTGTGGTTTTTAATCTAGATTTTGTATAATGTTGTTTTCCAAGATGCTATTGCTTTTTCAAGACAAAACTAGGAAAATAATTTTGTCTTTGGATTTTTTTTTTCATAAGGGGAATTTGTCAGTAGTGGCTCGTATGTGAGTTTAGGTGTATAGTCTTAAAAAAATGAAAACTTGTATTTTGTGTTGGAGGCTATATCAGAAAATAAATTACTGAAACTTCTATAGTTGTGCTGTGTAAGTGACCCGTGATCTGACAGTGTCTGCTGAGATCTTCCTGTGATGCAGATGGACTGCTTGAGATGCAGTTCCCTAATGCTGTCACCTTCTGTCTTTCTTGCCTACATCTCCTGGAGTCCAGGTGGAAATGTTTTTCAAAGCAGCAGCTGGAAAGAGTACTTTCCTACAAATCCTTTCAGTTATGATGCTACCTACTAGAAGACTCACTTATTAGAAGATCCCAGTTTTATGTGACCATGAGCACTAAACAGTTTTTCTGGATTAGTACTGGATTCAAACAAAAATTTGTCATATTGCATGAATTAGAATCATTAGTTGCTGTTGAATCACTGATTCTCATTATCTTTCCAAAAGCCTTGATGATGTCAAAGTAAACTGTTGCTTAATACAGAAACACCTGTACTTCTGAATGGGACCTGGACTGACTTAAAAACAACTCAAGTCAATCAGTTTCTCTGAAGCAAGTACATGATATTAAACCAATTAAGATCTTACTGTTAAACCTGAAACAAACAAACAAAAATTAGTCAAACCTTTTGTGACTAATTTTTATTTTTCAATGATGCACAAAAGAAGAAACCACAAGATGTCACTCTCTCCTAAGAAGCTGAGAAGTTCTCACTGACAGTGATCCCACAGCAGTGTTGGGAAGCTCAGGATCCTCAGTGGGACTCAGCTGTATGTAAGTCTTCGTAAATGAGAGTTGCTTAAGTTTAAGAGCATGATTAGATGCAGGTGTGTGAGATTAATAATTGGGGTGGGGGAGTGGAAACAAACAAAAAAAACCCTGCTTTTTGTTGCAAACTTTCCTCTCATTTTTGGCCACAGATTGCTGGATAAAGTTCATTGCTCACAGGGGAAGTTTTGAGCAATTCAAGCAGAAGTTTGGTTTTTATCAACCCACCTCCATGAAAAGCAGTAGAGTTTTGTGTGGTTACTTCAGAGTGTCACTGCTACAACAGGAGATGTGTTTTCTTAAATACAAGAGAGAAGTAACTAGGGTTGAAGTTGTTGATATTTGGCCCTATTTTGCTGTTTTCTTTTTTGTTTGTCTCTTGTTTCCCCCCCTCCCTTTCTGCATGAGCAGATTTTGGTGTGTTCGCCCTTTGTGCAGTGAAGTTACACCGCTGTCAAATGTTCTGCTCTCTTCCTGGGGAGGAGACAGTATTTTTCCCATGAGGATTTTCTAAAAACACAACGATGCATACACCAAAAGTGATCTTTACAAGCTAATTCTTGAGTTGTTCCTGTCCCTTTTCATAGGAAAGCTTTGGTTTTGCCCCTACAGTGAAAAATGGAAATACATGGAGTAGAAATAAGTGGGTGATTTACCCCCAAAACCCAGTGCTAGGGAGGAGGAAACCAGAACCTTAAGAACTCAGATAACACCAGCAAGATATGAGTTGATGTTACTTGTGAGCTGCTCTGCATATACCAACACTTCTGATGAGAAATTGGAGATTAATTTACCGCATAAAACTTTCTGCAATCCCCAAGAATTTTGGATTAAGCAGTAGTCACGGGTGCAGAGAGAATGAAGACTCTGCCTGATAATGGGGACATTTGTTAATTGGTTCAGTAGCTTGTCTTTGGTTTCCATGTTACATGGGAGTTATTTCCAAAGTTACATGGGAGAAATAATTCCCAATAAACTCATGGAAAATGCTATGTAGCATCTACAAGTGTTGTTGAAGTGATGTTCTCTTTATATAATACTGCTCTTACAACAATATCCACATGAACAATTAGAAGCCTGGGTTTGTGGACCAATTGCTTGAGGCACTAGGCAAACCAAATAAAAAGATAGACAGAAATTGTGAAATAAAATGCAATTTAAATTGCAGTTTGTATACCAAAGTACAGTCTAGTCTGTAAAGCTCATCAAGAATATCAGATTTATGCCCAGGTAGGTAAATGGAGGAAGGGGGTGAAGATGAACGTATCATCCAAACAATAAGGGAGTCTCAGCTCTGCTTGCTATTTTAGAAGTTGTTCAGACTTTTCCAAAATAATTTACAAATGCAGCTTCCAAACTCTGTTGATGGCAGTGCCTGGAAATCAGGCAGCAAATCATTCTCAAGCAGGTGCTCCAAACCCAGCACAGCAAAGGTCAAAACATCAGCAGCTGTTCTTAAAAAGCATGGTAGACAAAAAATCTTCATGGAACTCTCCAATTTCAGCTGTGATCAAATACGCTGAAACTTTTTGTTTTAATGATGTGTTTTTGCAAGGCCCTGTTCTGGAAACTAACCTGGCAGATAGTGGTAGTAAAATTCTAGGTCTACTAGGACCTGGCTGAGGATAAAGATTGAAATTGTTCCTGCAGCTTAGGAATTTAGCCTGTTGCCTGAGTTCTTGTCTTTTCAGCCACACTGAATAACAATAGGAATGATATTTCAGATATGACCCGTACTTTACTGATAACAAGTCGTTTTACTATCCAGTTCTCTCTCTTATGGACAAACTGAAGGATGCATTCCTACAGAAAAATGATTCTGTATTTGTGCAGAAGTGCTTTTAAGTAAGGAAAAAAAGAAAACATACAGAGGAAATCTGTATTGCATCTAAATCATATATTAATTCTCTTATTATGGGATTGGAATAGGCCGTGGAAAAATCCTGGTTTTTCCTTTAAGAACAATGTCTTTAGAGGAGGTTCAACCATTCTTTCAAGTATTCTACTAAAAGAGTTTAAATCCAGTCATAATTTAACATTTTTACTCTATTTATATGTATTTGTTAAAGACTTATGTTTTAAAGCAAGCAACTTGCAGCTTTGGAATGCTTACAAGCTGTAACTGTATGATAGCATTGCCTAAACAGGATGAAAGAAATATATCAAAACATGCCAAGAAATCAGACACCAAGAAATCCATCTCTCCCTGAGATCTATAAGTATCATGGTCTGGACAAAGGTAAATTTCATCAATAACCAACAGGTTATTTATTTGAGACTTTTGTAATTGTGAGCATATGTGTGTATATGGCGTATTTCTGAAGGTAACAGCTGGAAAGCTGGCATAGTTTGACACACAAATTAATGAAATTTCTCAAGTTCATGACAAGAGAAATATTGGTCTTAAAAATTCATTGTCTCTCCTGGGACTCTTTCTCTTTGGGTTAGGCTGCAGCTTAGAGCTACCTGCGTGTAGTGAGAGTTTGTCATTTCCCAGGAGCAGGACCATATGAAACTCCTGCCAGTTCAACTCTCAGTGAAACCCACAGACAGGTAAAAGAGGCCAATTCTAATGTTGCTGCTGCCAGGAAAGTCTTCACTGACTTTTCCTCTACAGAAGTTTCTCTTTAGTCTA
The DNA here is from genome assembly GCA_004320125.1 of Scolopax mira. Lineage (NCBI taxonomy): Eukaryota > Metazoa > Chordata > Aves > Charadriiformes > Scolopacidae > Scolopax > Scolopax mira. The sequence goes on from BJBW01003899.1 coordinate 103,994, forward strand.
AACAAAAGTAGAAATCAAAGACAAAGCGCTACAGTTTATAAGTTCATATCAGAGTTTTTTGAACAGAAATGAATTGCAAATTGTAACCCTATTTCAGTGCTGCCTTTACTGCTGCGGTTTCCTAAGGTGCAAGCAGAACAAGATAATCTTGAGTACTTCTAATTCATTTACTTTCCAGTGTCATTTCAAGTTTAATGTGTACACGTCTATGGAACAAAGTGTTCTGAGGAAGCCATCTCTTGATGACTGACCTTCTGAGTCATGACACATGTGGGACAGAGAGGGTGGATCCATGAGTAAAACAGGTTGCCTTGAATCAAGCATTTACAAAGCCAAGATGTTACCAGCTCTTCCTCTTTTGTGTGATAATTACAACAAGGTAGGCATAAGCCATCTTAAGGTAGAAACTACTCTGAGCAGAAATGACGGAATGTCTAGTTCCATAACTTTAAATATTACAATAAAGCAAATAATCAGGTAGGGTCCAAAACACCCATAGCAAAGAGCATCATCAGAAAAAGCTAAATTTAATCAGAGTTATCTATCTGGAACTTGTTCCAAATCTTTTGTAGTCCATAGAGAAAAGATTGCCATTAGTTTCAGTCAGTTTTGGAGCATGTGCAGGTTTCTCTCAGGCTATGCCCTGAAGCATGAGCACAAAGAACTGGGTGGGAAGTGACATACCTGTGATTTTGGGTTATTAGTAAGAACTCCATTTTTGACCAATTTTCAAAAATGACCTCAGACCACTTACCTGAAAATATGAAATGGACTTCTAATCACAGCGTTTCTACCAAAAAAAAAAATTAAAATGTCAAAACTATAAGCACACAAGATGTAGAATTTATAAAGTTGTATTTTCTGCGTGTGCACATGTACATGTGCTCCATTAAATGTGGACATACTATGAGAATCACAAATACCAATACTATTTTACTGTTATAACAAAGTAAACAAAACCTAACCTAAGTATCTTTATATGAAACCATAAGATAGTACAATATAACAAAACCACTATTGTGTTTCTTGGTTTGGAGGCTGGAGGACTTTTCCTTGGTGCAGGATGCTTATAATGGAATAAAAGGTTTGTTTTCCTCTCTCAGTAAGTGCTTAGGGAGCCTGGCTTGGTGACATTTCTCTCTTTAGGTCCCTGAAGTTAAATGAGATTAATTCAGGCCCCCTGAGACTGTCAGCAGCAAATTCCTCTACAACCACTGCATGGAGAACTTGTAAGGTAAATATAGGTAGACAGATGAAAGCAGAGAATCCTGGGGAAATAAAGGGCTATCAGTGTTTAAGGCGATGGGCAGTGGGCTAAGCCCACCAGCCACCTGGCCACTGTCAACACCGAGGGCCCTGAAGAAGGGCCACGACCCCGGTTTGGGGAGCTGGCAGATCCCATCCCTTACACGCTGCCTCTGTATTATTTTACGTGTATTTTCTAGATATAGCAGCTTGCGGGTAGATTTATTGGCAGTGTGCTAAAAGGTACCTTTAAGAGAAGTTAATTCAGGCTCTCTTAGCCTTGATAGCACTTGCTTAAAATATGCTTCCTTCCATGAACAACAAGAGTGCAGAGATTGTATTGTGATAGTTCCATGACAAGTGGCTTCCAAAAAGCAGCATTGAAGGCTATTTTTTCAGAAGGGCCATTAACCATCTGGCAGCCCATTTTCTGCCCTTCATTGTAAGCATGATAATCTGAACAGAATTCTGGAAAAAAGCAGATCGAAGTCTTTGCTGTTTCTACAGGAAATGCATCCTGACAACTCCATAGACAAAGCTTTTCAAGTGGAAAACATCTTTTACATTTGTACCTCCTTCTGCGCTGTAAAGCCTCGATTAGTTTTTAGATTTTCTGTACAAAGCCTCCTTTTTTAAATGGAGCTTGGAGACTATTCATTTTGCAGGTGTGTTCCCGTTCAGCACAGACATATAGAAAATGTAATTAATAAATGAAGGGGGATCGATGACAGTGGTGTGCTTTTGTGTGTCACACCATTGTAAGTTTGGCAATAATGCTGCTGGTGACTTAGGCTGCTGGAACTCTCTAAACCTGCACAGACACAGCAGTTAAGACTCAGTTTTCCCCAACATGGTTGGTAGAGGAGTAGGAAATCACATTATTTGCTCCTGCCCTCTATCTCAGAACTTCCTTAGATCACAACCTTAACTTACCTTAGCCTTAAAGGTTAAAATTTCACTTCATGTGGAGCAAAGCTATTGTGTGGGAAAATGCTTGTCAGCTAAAATCAGAGATCTGAAGGGAGAGGGTCTGTCTCTGCTGTGGAGGCTGGTGTCCTTTTGGCTTCCCATGAGCTCCTGTGCCTGTGATCACCAACAAGAGGACCTGACTGGCCTGTGACACAGTCTAGTGGTTTGCAGTCCTCCGTGTCCTTCCCGTGGAGGGATAGTGGTTTGAATCAGACCGTTTGGCTCCAGTACGCAGCTGGAGCACGGCCAGGGCACACACTGGGCTCCAAACTGATCTCTCGTCCACCCGTTTGACTGTAACCCAAGCAACTCCTTCTACAGAAGATGACATTGCTGGAACACAAAAAAGTAACCCTCATGCTGAGTGACCAACAAGTAGATTTGGTCTAAAGCCCTTGAGGCAGGGAAGGAAGAATCTTGCCACTTTGGTACCGGGTTAAGCTCCCTGCCCTTTTAAACTCTCATCATGTCTTTCTAAGGCTGAAAATGGGAACGATACGATGCTGTAAATTGCTGATCATAAAACAAGATGGAGACTGATGTGCAGCTGCCCACTGTGGCCTGAGCTACTGCCCAAATCACTGACTCGCCTTCTTGGGCCAAAATGTCAATGGATTTATGTGGTAGGAAAATCCAGTGAACAATCGAAGCATTTGAAAACAAACCAGCAACTCTGAAGCATTTGGGAGCAGCAGCTGATGTTCTCTCGGAGATGTAACACATGATTTCTATAATCACAAAAATATATTTAATTTTGTTTATTTAAACCAGCCTGTGTTTTGCTGTGAGCATTAATCATCCGGTGTCATACAATAGCACGCTAAATGTCGCACATTGACTCAGGTCTCCTGTGACACTGTTATGAATATTCTGGATGTACTCCACAGCTGTAGAAAGAGGTGCTTCATGCCTTGGTGGCTGTAGAGCCAACACGCTCTTGCAGCTTCATTTTGCATTCGGCAGCTCTACAAAACAGCAACAGCAGCATGCAAAATGGGAGGGATACTGCTGAAGCTCAGCTGCTGATCTTATACAATTCAGCTGCAAAAACTCAGGTCTGAAAGAACATGTTAAAGTACATGTTAAAGTACAAGCATCACTATTAAACTACCTGAATCAAGGGAATTATATCTGGTCACTTAGTTTTTTTTAATAAGATCTGCTTGCCTGAAGCAGCAACAGCAGCACATAATAGTTCCTGCTGAAGACAGGGCCTCCTCCTTCCCACTGTGTGAGTCAAGGAGAAAAAAAAAAAACGTATTTCCCAACTGCTGGAATACAGCATGGAGCTGGCAGAGTAAGACAAAGTGGAGCAGCTGAAAGATGGGGTTAGTTTATGTTTGAGACAAGTTCAGTGGCTTGGCAGGAGTGTGACTGGAGAATATAGTGACATAAAATAGTTTAACAGCACCTTCATAACCTCCCTTTAGGCCAGCAGTGGACATAGCCTCTTTGAAGTCCTTCAAAAAGTCTTCAGTGGATCTGAATAGTGTATTTTCTAACCTTCTTTTTTATTTTTTTTCCTTAAAGAAAAGCTGCTGCTTCATCTCAACACAAAATGTAAGGGTGGAGGAAACAAGCCTCTGAAAAAAATATCTAGATTCGTCTTCAGAGGAGATTTTGGATGAAAACAGTTAAAGTGAGAGAGAGGCACTGGATGAAGTCATTCTGTTTCAAGCCAGTGGGTTTCCTTTACTGGACCCCAATTGAAACTAATCAGTTGGCAGGAAAAGACTAATGCGTATTGACAGTGCACTCCCCTTATCAGTGATTGCAAACACGTGCTCTGGGAAGTCTTGCCAACAGAACCGGTACCAGAACTTGGGTGGAAAGGTGGTGTTGTGTAGAGTAAGGGGAAGGTGCATCATCCGGCTGGAGATACTTTAAGATCTTATTGTCTTTTGAATGTATATGAGGCAGGAAGGCCTTCTCTACTGAAGTCAGTAGACCTGATTGAAAATAGATGTTTATACCTGTGCCTTGTTTGCTGAGGCCAGTGCTCACACCTGCACAGCAGCAGGTACAGATACTCAGCTGAGATGAAGCAATGGAAAATCAGTCCCAAGAATGATTAAATACCCCCAGCACTGCTGGAAGGAGGACGTTCTGTAGCCCTCAGGATGCATATTCTGTGATAGAACAAATACAGTCTCTGACTGACCAGAAACACATTTTCATTACATTTAATTTCTTTTGGCAGGATATGCCAGTTTCTAGCTGTGGAATTGTGGACAGCTACAGTGTGTCTGTCTCTCCTATAAAAGCAGCACTGGAGAAAAACAAGGCTGTTTCTTCTTTCTTTTAACACAAGGCTGCCATTTTTTTCAAACTGAAAGCAAGTGGGAGCAAATTATTTGGATTTCCTGACAAAAGCAGCATGAACAAAACAACTTTAATAAAAATAGCTGGCTCTCCTCATAATGCTTCTCTCTTTTTTTCTCCATGATCATAGGAGGTTCTGTTTTCTGTTTCCATCTAGAGAACATCTTTATTATCTTTGCAGACAGTGAATAACAAGACATTCTTGAACTACATATTTTTTTGGCAATAAGACTCGGGGACAAAAAAGGAATAAAAAAAAGAGAGATGTCAGGAATAAGTTCTGCTTGTAAATAAATACATGTTCTTAATCCTAAATTCCTTCTTTCAAGCTGCAACAGGGGCAGGTGTCTGAATTTCAAACAACTGAATTATGTTTGTCATTCATCTGTATTGCTTTTGTGTGCTTTCCTGTTCTTTCACTCCTTTCCTAAAATATGTAGAGCTTGGCCCAGCAATGGAGTTACATCAACTCGAAATGTAGTTCAGTAAAATATATCATATCATGGAAACAACGGTAAGAATAGATAGATCTTTGAAAGAGAGTAGGTATGTTTTAAAGCACATTTGTACTGAAATTCAATGGTCTTCCATGAAATTTTCATCTGTATAAGAATACTTACACTCTGTTCCCCTGCCTATCTTTGCATAGTAGTTACATATGTGTATGCATGTGTGTGTAAACATGCACACATGTACACACACACACTCACAAATATATATATATAAATAGACATATTTGTAAATATGCACATATAACAGGTTTGCTGTGCAAGTGGAGTTTGGTATATTGTGTGTGCATGCACACAACTAAATATATATGATTGAAACAGATGTACATGTGGGGCAGGAGGGTACTGGGGAGAAAGGGAAGGAAAGGTGCAGAGTATTTCAGGCACTGGAAAGGCCGCCTAGTATAAAAAATTTGAGAACTGCTGGTATTGATAATGGACTGAGTTAAATGTATTATGAGTAGTTTTCCCATTCCAAACTTAGAGAGATTATGTGTATTTTTCTTAAATATCTAACATATGACAACTTCGTAAAGTCAGTTTAATAAAGAAGTGCTCTAGCGACTAAGTATTCCCATATTCGCAAGATCTGAGCTTCAGGAAGGCAGGGTTTTGATGGATGAAGTGAAACATTTTCTTCAATATATTTCAGGTGATCAATTCTCCACTAAAAAAGAAACCATAACTCTTTAGCAGTTGGCAGTGGTTACATAAATAGATGCGACAATTTATGGAAATACAGTGGCATCTGCAATGATGAAAGTTAGACGGGAGAATAACCAGACATAGTGCTTCCAATGGCACGGTGTAAAAGGATGCTTACCAGACTGCAACAGGAAATTGTTCATCAAAATGAATTTAGAATGATTTTCACATGATTAAAATTACCTGATGAAACTTACATTCAATAAATTAGGAAGTACTTAATGAATGTTGTATTCCATCGAGAATTATTATCACTTAGCGTATGAAAAGATGAAACATGAAATTAATTGTAAAGATATGGATGGAGGCAAATAAGATTGCCCTCATATCAGAGTTCTCATGTCTGGGTGTCTTCATCAAATGTCTGATATTGTTTGTTTGGAAGCTTTGCCTAAGATAGTTTGGATTTCAAGAATCAGACAGAAATGGCATTTGGACAACTTAAGACTGTCAGAAAGCTCATTAAAATGTATGGCAGTTTGCCTATCAATTTCAATGAGCTCTAAGCCATGACCTCTGTAAAAGAATGGTTCAGTCTCTTCTGAAAAATCTGGCAGAACTGGCAGATCCCTTTTGGGTATTTTTTCTGTATACACATGCAAGTTTGATTCTGCTCCAGTTGAATTCAGTTACTCTGTTGAATTCAGCATTACTCTAAAGGGCTAAAAGGTTAAGCATAAGCTTATGTGTGTCTGTGGATTAGGAATCCAATAATTTTGTTCAATATAAAAAGCCATGTTTTAAAGTGAAAGGGGAAATATATCTCATCTGAGTGAGACGGAAGAAATCATTATTGCACATCACTCAGCAGGAGTGCTGCATGTCACCGACTTCACTTCGGATAGGATTTTGTTTTCTCTTTCATCAGATAAGTGACCAAATGCAAGGGAAGGCAAGTTATGTTTTGAGGAGGAAAAAAAACCTCAAAACATTGCTCATACATGGTCATTCTTTAGTGTCAGAAAGAGTCTACTTCATCCAGAAATTGTTGACCTGCATTTTACTAGAAAAGTCAGATTTGATGCTGAAATAAGTCTCTCCTAAACCAAATAAAAATGCCATTCTTCATTCCATAAACATCTCTCTTTCTGGCTTGATCCAAAGAACATAAAATCAATGGAAAGACTCAACCTTTAGTGCCAGATACTGTCATTATGACTTGCAGGTCCACTGTTTTTCCAAAACAGAGAACCAAGTTTCAGTACTAGTTGCTTGGTTACAGCCCCTCCAACCTTCTTGGAAGCCCTGGGTTTATTACACCTCAGAAAAACAAATATATATAGTTTTCACTTCAATTATTTATGCAGCTTGTTGTTGATTCCTTTTTGTATGGTAACCCTGATGAAATGTTTCACTAACTCTGTTCTTCTCCTGTCCAAGGCTTTGTTCTGTTGTACTTGGCTTTTCCCTGTGAATGCTTTCCAACTCCTACCAGTGGGAGACAGTGTCCTGAATGGGCAGGACAAAAAGAAATGTGTTGCCTAGGTAACTCAGCAAACTAACCACTTTATGTAAGTGTGCCTGCTTATCTGCTGAAGCACAGATGAGCATATATGCTTTTAATACCGTGTTCCTTTTCTAGTGCTTCCTGTGAGTATCCATGCAGATTATACTATTGAAATATTCAGAGAAATTCTGTCTGTATAACTGATTCATCCAACAGGAATACCATGGATTCCTGGATACAGGCAAACCAGGTAAGATCAAGATAAAAATTAACTTTCTGCTGTCACTGTAACGTCATTAATTTTTTAGATCTGATTTTACTGGTGGAATCAACCTAATGGTTTGATATCACCTAAGCATCAAGCTAACACTAAGTAAAGTAAGAATTTTACTTTTCTTAATAAAGAACATGAAATTACATCATCAAACTTTTTTTACTGTGCGGCTTTATCCCTGAATCAGAAAAATGTTCCAATAGAGGGTTGGCAAAGATGATTAACATAATGTCAGATCAGAAAAACTCAGCCAATTCAATGCATAGACTTTAAAGCCAGATTGTTTATCTAGTTGGAATTTATTGGAGTCAGTCTCTGTGCATCCTGTGTAAATGCTGACTTCATTCATATTAACAGAATTTTGCTGTTGACTGCCGCAGCGCCAGCGTTTCATGGTCTGAGCATTTCAGTTATTTCTGTATAAAAGAGGGAGGGATAATATTATTCCCTTTCTCCTACTCTTTGTCTGTCTGCTCTGTTCAATTAGACTACAAACTCTCTGGAGCAAGCTGCTTTCCTGGCTTTCTATGGTGCCCAGAACAATAGGGCTTCTTGTGGCCTACAGTAGTCATAATAATTTGATTTGTTTCCTTCGTTAATCAGATCTCAGGGTGAGATGAACTCTGCCCAGTTCATATGTATCTCATGAGCTACCAGCTCTATCTGTAGGACACGCAGGAAAGCATCTGAGCAGTCGAAATGTACATGGCAGAGACTTGTGGTGGAGGCTGATGCCCACCCTGTATTTGCCCAGTTCAACCATTTCAAAGACAGAATTACTGTTCAAAATTTGGATGAAGTGGGAAAAAGCTATTTCTTTCTTGCAGGGATGGGACACGCTGCTGAGTTTCTTGGCAAAATTTTTATGGGCAGGTTGTAAAGACCCGAAAACCAGTGTTTGTAAGGAAAGGAAACGCCATCTTAAATATTTCATTTCACTGAAATAGCAGATAGATAATTTTTCATATGCTTTGGGAGGAATACATTTGCCATAGAAGGTCTGAAGCCCCAATAGGTTGTGATATGGAGAAATACTTTTCATTTTATACAGAGACAAAAAATGGTAAGCGAAAAGGCCCCAAATTAAAGTCCCTTTTAATTTAGAAATAAATCTTTTGTGTTGTTGTTGGGGCTTTTTTTGTTAGCAGGTAGAAAAAAGATATGTTAATGTGACCTGATGAAACAATATCCTGTCCTCTGCCCACCCTGTAACAAACTCAGTTCATACCACCTGAAGTTTTAGTGAAACCTTAACAATGACATTGTTAAGCTTCAGGTCTGAAAATTCAACACTTTTATCCACAAAATTCCTTTGCATAGGAGCTGAAATTTTCTGATAAACACTGTGCTCCTGTACTTTATAGGCACAGCAAAGTTTGTCAGTGGAATTTCTAAGGTGATGTTTCAGAGACTTCAGTCACTGTTGGGGAAAGAACATAGAACACGCCTTTCTATACAGAAAGATTTTGTAATGATCAGCCTTTATAACAACCAAGAAGAAGAGAAAAGAGAAATCTGAAAGAAAGAGGAGATAGGGAGTAATTTTTCTGTGAAGACATTGGAAGGTAGGAAGGCTGAACCTCAGAGCTTTGTGACTGTATGGTATTTCCAGTTGAATATCCCTGGGCAGAGGGGTTTACCGTGTACGTTTTTCCACATTGATCTTAATCTATTTATCCCTCTTTCTTTCAGTAAGGAGCCCAGGAGCTCAAGTGAAGAAGGAACAACGCCTGTAATGTGGGAGATGAAGATCGATAGGGCATGATTGACTGCTCTATTATAACCTTACACAGCACAGGGTTGAAACTTGGTTCCTGTAACTACTGTTCGAGTTTAAAAGCCATCTGTTAACTTCAGCAGGGACTAGGCAATGCCTGCAACGATACTGGGCTGCTGCAATCCCATCAGTGGCACGCTGCCAGCTTCTGCACTTTGCCTGAGTGAACCAAACAAACTTTCTATCAAAGGCATTTTAAAGTGAATAGGCTTCACTAGACATGCTCAGAACCCGTAGCTTTAATGTTTTAAGAACAAACACAATGTAAAAATAGAGACAAAACTGACCTGTGGGTTCCCACCAAGAGAAGAGTCGCTTGTGTTCATTCTCAGATGCAAACTCGAAGAAGAAAGCCTGGAAGATTTTTTATAGAATGCCTGAGTTCAAATGAGTCAAGGACATTCAGCCTAGTGAAGAGATGCTCACAAAGAAATTTCATGGACCTAATATAAAATATAAGACTTTTAAAGTATCTATTAAGTTCTTGGATAAATCGATAAGGCATTTAACAGCCGTTAAATGGAGCAAGGCATCTTTTAGGTAAAGAAAAGATAAACTTCATGTGGGCAAAACTGTGAAAGCAATTCAGCAAAGTGAAGTTGCTGGAGTGAGCACACCAGAGATTCATCTGGAGGATCACATATCTTGCTACAGGTATCGCCAACCTATCTTTAGCCACCTTCTGGAAAGACGGTTCATCGATACCAGCCAGACCAGCAGAGGAATTTGTTTGATGTGCTTAAGAGATTGGTAACAATACCTCCTAACGTGACTGCGTTGCGAGGTGACAGTGTTTCCTTGGAGACGGTGAATCCATACAGCCCCAGCCAGGATCCTGGCGGGTTACCTCTCCTCAGAGGATGGTGAACTACCTCTCTGTGCAGGGGCAAAGATGGGAAGATAAGCTTTGACTGTAGACAAATAGCCTTATGCAAGATGTGAGGATTTTATGCAACAGCAAGACATGTCCGAAAGGTAGGAGGGTGAAAGGAGAGACGTAACTGTAGTCATTGCACAGCTGGCTTGACATGCTTTGACAACAAAGATAGTGTTACAGGATTGAGTATCTTTTTAAAATGTAGCAACCAGTATTGCTGATGGAGATTGTTGTGCTGTAAAAACAGGAAGAAAAATGTGGGTTTTTTTCTTGCTGTCATTGGCTGATTACTGAGAGGCAAGAGGTGTCTCAACAAAAAATATATAAATTCTTGTAAGAATTGATTAAGATGTGATATTCATATCGTTGCAAGTTAGATCCATGAAGAGCTGCATGGAATGTTAGTTGATATACAAGGAATGTATAATTATGATGATAAGACCTAATTATGTTAATTATGTCTTTTGGGGAGCAATTTTATGATGCATAAAGCAAGAAAATTGATGATACAGCTCCCAGCAAGGATGCATTGTAGCTATAACTTACAGGTGCGTTTGTCACTAAATTATGCTCAAAAGAGCTGCTTCAAAATGCTGCATAATGTCTCATAAAACTTGTATAAAATAATTGAAAGGTAATAGAGCATGGAAATACTATGTCCAAATCCTATACTATTCTAAATTCAGAGAGTTCTCATAATAAATGTTTGCATACAAGCAACAACTGCTACAGAGCAGTAACTTGTGTGCATTTTAAACAAAGCACGAGTTTGCTGTCTTTTAAATACCTGTACAAAATGCAATTGTAAGTTAACCCTGCAGTTCGTTTCTGTTGATCAGCTTTGGTGTGTGCAATTGGCTGAGACAACATAAATAACTGGGTGTTTGTATCATACAAGCAAACAGCTCTTTGTGCAAGTGGTTTGGACAGATCCATAACCAGATCTTTTGGAGCCTACACAAAATCAGCATCAGTTCTGACCTAGGTATAAGACCTCTTCACTTTGGGAGGGTTTATGGCCCTTTATTTAGTTTATTTGGTCTGATTTGCTTTTGCTTTTTCTTAAAGATGAGCTTAAAATACACTAGATTTAGTTCCTTTAGAAAGGTCTGTGCTTTTCAAGCAAGTCTGGAAGAGTTTGGAGCACTTTGCTGTTAAATAGCAAAGTGACCAGACTTCCACTTGAGGTCAAGCCCACAGCAGCATGGGCCTTTCTATCATATATGTTCCATGATTTGCTGGGATGTGAAGCTGTCACGAGCACCACAGGAATTCTGATTCTGAATATATGAAGTAGTACTATAAATAGCTCTTCCAAAATCTTTTATCGAGGGCATTCATCTATGGGGAAAGAAGCCATGGTTCAATGAAAACTCAGCCTGCTCAAGGCTGCTGATTCATGGAAAGTAGCTGGGGATAAGACTACTGGAAGTCAGACCAGACCTCAGAACTGCTCAAAATGCTGGGAAAAGAACCTTTCAAATCCCAATTGCAAGAGTTTCCTGATTTATTCCTTCTTTATCTTTACTCCTCTTCCAATGAGTTTTTCACTCTCCATGAGGCAAAGCTGAACCTGTGCAGTAGAGTCTAAAATGTTTGTTTATTGAGGCTGATGGTTATATCAGGAGAAAGGAGCATTTTGACTGACAGTCTTTTCTTAACAGCCAAATATCTAAAATAATACACGGGAGGAATGTTTTTCATTCAGACTATCTTTCACTGGTGCTGTTGCAGAAGTATTTCATGGGCTTTTAATATATTCCACCCTTAAAATCAGCTGGACTCAAATGTACTTGCACTGCAGTTGGAAAATTTGCAGCATTTTGTTACCTCTGAAGACGTTGCCAAGATGTCAGTGGGAGGAGAAGCAGACTCATTTCACGGACACACGACTGACACTGACATCTTGATAACATGTGACTTTTAACAGTAAACTCCACGGGAGTGCATGATTTTCCAAGATATGGCCTGATATCTCATAAATCATGTTTTGAAAAATGTAGTAGCTATTCTGTTCTCATTCCTTCCAGTTTACAAAATATTTCAGACACTTAATTCCCCACTGGGACTTCCACTGAGGAAAAAGCATAAAATTATTGGGTTAGTCATGGATACTTTCACTTATCCCCACAGTTTGTCAAGTTTGTCATACCTCTATTCAGCTCATATGCAAAATTCTATACATTTCAAGGTGCTAGCAAAGAAGTGCTAGTATAATTATATTTTGTTTAATTATTTAGATGAAATGGCTATTTTATGTATTTCAATGATGCTACATGGAAGGGAATGATTCCCTGAGTTTTTTCAAGTGATCAGAAGTCCTCCTATTTCAAAGAACCCTTTAGGCACTTCTTAAGGTGGGATCCTCCTCGTCAAACTTCAGATGCCTGGAAGTTGGGTCTGCTCTCAGGAAAGCCTGTGGGCTCCACATGTAGATGGTGTGTGGGCTGTGGTTCACCCCAGCTCAAATTAACAGGCATCGAGGATGGGCGGAACCACTTGTCTCCAGTGACTGTAGAGGGAGCCAAGAACATTTTCTAAGCCTGGCTTTCCAGACTGGCAACTGCAACTAAGTGAGAGAAATCATATTTTAACCAGATGGAGGGTTTAGATGTTGAATATCGACTCACATATTTTGGATTTGATATTGGTGGCAAAGCTAAAGCCATGATATGAACAACTAGACTGAGCACCAGCCTCAGAAATTAGAATGTGGTCACAAGATCTTCCACCCTTACAATTTTAAGTTTCACTTCTAATCTCATTTATAGGATTCTTAAAATATGATCAACTATCTCTGCTTAAAAAACATCATAGATACCCACCCTGCACCCTGCCTTCCCCAAGAAGAGAGAGAATGGAGGAATGCTATTGCCACAGAGGGTTTCCATTAGTGAAATTAATTCCTCTCTCATAAGAATTTAGGTCTATGATTTATGATAAGCACCAATTTCTCACTGCAGGCAAAGTGAGAGGAAATGACTCAGCCTGGACAGACATCATGAATCTAATTTTTTTCCCCCTAATGCTTGACATAATCTAGTGTGCGACTCCCAGAGGTGTCATTGGAGATTCATATCCAGCCGAAGGGCCTCACAATCAAGGCAGAAAATTTTATTACTTTCATGTACTGTGTGATCTGTAATTGTTTGGAGTTGCATCCTGCCTCATTCATTGCCATTTCTTTTGCATCAATTTTGCAGCAAAATAGTAAGGGAAACAAAGCAACAGAGAGAAAAGCATTTTTGCACTTGCTCCTTTAGAAAAATGTGCTGTGACATAATGTTAGGGTCCAGCTGGTGCTTATTAAACTCAGGCAGTTTTGAAATGAAAAATGCTTCCTTCTGTCACTCTTTTCAATAGGAATCTCACTACCCACCTGATTGGAGAAGTCTTATTTATCCCATATTGATTCTGGAAGTTTATGTTTTATTTTCTATCACTTTTATACAATTTTGTGAGTGGTCTTCTGCCAAAAGATCAGAAGATATCATGTTAAATGGTCAGTTGAAATGTCTATCCCATTTCAAGGGACTAGGAGCATATGTCCATGTCTCTGCAGAGGAGGCAGTATCTAGCTGAGAAGAAGGTAGGTTTTCAAATGTCTTGCAGTTGTTTGAATACATCCTAATGAATTGCTTCCAAAACTGAGAAGAATAATAGATCTTTTTCTTAAGTACAAAATATTTTCTATTTCTTTTTCTGTTAGGACCTCATTTAACATACAAGAAAGTAGAAGTAAACTTCTTGCTTAGACAGGGCTAAGCCAGAGTTTACAGGACCTTTTTTCTTTTTCTTTTTTTATTTTTATATTGACCAAATGTAAATCCTCTTTTCACAGGGCTGCCGTGTGTGTGTGTATGCCTGCTGGTCTGTAGCAGCACACAAACATGAAAATAGTGGATGACATCTAAAAATGCCCAATAAATAGCTGTTATTTTCAGAAATGCTGAGCTTGCTCAGCTTCCTTTAAGTCACTTATGGTTTCTTATGGCTGGTTTGATCCCAATAAAAGAAAAGCATAAAGCATGAAGGGAGGAGTAGTTCCCTATGTCAGTACCGTTCTGTGCAGTTTTCATGCAATAGCCAGGAAAGATGTAATGCTGGGTTTTGATGTTTTTTAAAAACACCAAACCAATCCTAGTAAGGTCAACAGAATACGTCTCTTCATGATTATTTGCCAATAATCTGTAATCATAAGTTTTAACTGATGGTCTATTTAGCTTGTCTGTTGCATTCAATATGAAACTATCATTACTATTCTCAGTAGAACATTTCTAAGCTGCATTTTTATTCTCCATTTCTGCTCCTGACTATAATTGTTTTAATGATGCTTGCTGACATCTGATACTTTCTGGCAAGCTCTCACCAAGCTTGTACAGTACAAGTCAAATTATAGTGTTGTATGCACACACTTACTAAGTTAAAATTATGTTTTTGAAGTATTCCATGGTAAATTTCTAAATTGCAGCTGCTAGTCTGCAAATTATTCAATCTCTCTGAAGCACAATTGGAGAAATTGCACCATTTGGGGTCTATAAAATGCACTTCTGAATGCATTCTTAGACAGTGAACTACAAAGCACAGAAGCATGTGAATTCAAGACTTTACTGAACAAAGTTCAACTCTTCTCCGGAGCCTTAATATTCTACTAAAAGATATTCAAGGGATTAAAATAACTATGGAGTTGAGATGTCTTTTCATACAATGTTGATTCATAAGCAGGGCTTTAGAGCAGAGAGACTCTTTATCAGGGAGTGGAGTGATAGGATAAGGGGTAATGGTTTTAAACTGAAAGAGGGGAGATTTAGATTATATATTAGGAAGAAATTCTTTCCTGTGAGGGTGGTGAGACACTGGAACAGGTTGCCCAGAGAAGCTGTGACTGCCTCATCCCTGGAGTGGTTCAAGGCCAGGCTGGATGGGGCTTTGAGCAACCTGCTCTGGTGGGAGGTGTCCCTGCCCAGGGCAGGGGATTGGAACTCAATGATCTTTAAGGTCCTTTCCATGATTCTATGATCGAAGGGAACGTATCATGCTATTGAACAAGTTCTGGTCTTCATTTTCTTCAAGACTGAGTTTTTCTGAGAAACTGCCCTTAAGTTCCTCTTTCTAATGTTTGGACATACCTGTGAAGGCCTCGTATGTCTAAATAAACAGTACTAAGGTTTGATGTCCCATTAAGGGACTGAAGGGTCTTGCCATACCTATGGCTTGACCATGGGATCATGTGGCTGTTGTCTGGCAGTAAGTCCTACCCCTCGCTACTCGGTATTTTCTGCCTTATGAAAGAGTTTGCATTTCTCTGAACAGAACTGATTACTTGTTTAACATCTCCTCTCTAGTTCCTCAGGTCTGACTACAAGCAATCAAAAGTTCCATAAAGCCTATTCATCCTGCTGCTCCATCCTAAGTGACACACACGCTATTCCACCCGGTTTATTACAAAACAGAGGATTCATCAGGCAGAACTGTGATTTTGGGCTACTTTCTCCTGTAAGTATTTGGCTTGCTGGTCTGATTACAAGTTTATAGAAGAGAGACTTAGATAAAGAATAACTAAGGCTGAAATCTCTTCCCCAGCTTTGAAGTTGATTTTGTTTGGCCTCCTTTTATCTTCCAAAGCTAGATCAGATTAAAAGTAAGATTATATGATCTGGTGTCAGCAGCAGCAAGGGATTTGACTCAGTGGCCCAGGAAGCCTTTGAGCACTATGCAGAGAAATGGATGCAATGGGCAAGTATCTGATAAATCATGAAGAGGCTGTGTACATTTGCAATAAAATGTCATAAGCAGGAATGCTATGAAAGGTAACAATACAGATATTTGCCAAGAATATCTCCAGTATTTGAGTCAATTTTTAACCTGTAATTTTTAACCAATTTCACAGCATTTACCAGCTTCTGGATGGGTGTACAGCTCAGCTCTGACTGGAGGAGATGGGTCAGAGGTATGTACACCACCTCTCCTCCCCCCTCAACTCCACCATCATGGTTTCCACTGAAAGAAATGCTGCAAGTTCAAACAAATGCTTGAGCACTGAGAGGTTCTCCCACTGCAGGCAATCGTGGTGCTGTGTCCATTG
>BJBW01003899.1:129403-145487 GCA_004320125.1 Scolopax mira
AACAGAATTGTTGGTGGAGCAAGAAGTTCTGTGGGTTTAAATAAATCAGCCAAATGATGGCCATTCTGTATGAGCCATCCCTTTCTATCTTTAAAAGGCAGAATTCTTGGTGAGGACAGGTGTCTACATCAGAGTACATTATAGAGAAATGGAGGACGTTTTAAATCAGCGGAGTCTAAAATACAAAGAATGAAAAGCTTAGACCTGCTGCATCCCTTCACTCTGCTTAATGTTGTCCCACTGGTTATATATACTACTTGAAGTATTGGCAGTCTCTTTTCCTCTCCTATGTTATTATTTCTCTGTCGATGTATGCCTGTAGAGAAAATGTCATATAATGTTAATTCTAATTACAGAGGGAAGTGCTCAAAGTGTGTATCATGTCCCATGACACAAAGATTATATAGAAATGTCCTAAGTTTTCTACTGTAACAGTATCACACTCAAGTATTCTGAACCAAAAAGCCTCACAGTGCTAGCAGAGTGCCTAATTATTCTATTTGGTGCCTAATATTTGTCAGCTTGACGGTGATGGAATAATTCCAGGACAGATTTCTCTGCAGATATAATCCCATTTATTTTTGCCAGGTTTATTTACACCACAGACATCTGTCAATTATTGAAAAGGCCATAATTAAGTCTGCCCTAAATCTGCCTTTGAATTCTGGATCTTCACATGGTGATTCCGTGCCACGCCAGGATGCCTGCAGTATTTTGGGAGCTGGATGCAGGGTGACATTAGCACAGCACACAGGAGCTGGTCAGGGCCACATGACAGCAGTTGATATGATGACACCTGTCCGAATTTGAGCATAATTGTGTGGCACTGCAAAGTCTAGTGGGTATAACAGCACATATAGGTCTTTATATCCTTGCCATAACAAGTAATTCAAGAGAATAAAAAGGTACTCCTTTTTTAACCAACCCTGCTGGAAACCCAGTATAAATTTCCACAGTTCTGAGCCTGTGCTCCTGGGAAGTAGTGCTGCTTCTCCAAGATCAGGCGTTTGGGAACCGCAGGCCCAAGGATGGAGAAGAGCCAGCTCAGAGGATATTTTTTCTGCCTGGACATCCTGACCAGGAAAGGACTTGTGAGAGGATTTGTACTGGAGAGACACCAGCTGGGCTGTGGGGATACACTGAGGGGGCAGGTGGCTGAGGACCAAGTAGAGCTGGAAGAGAGGACCGAGCCTGGGCAAGGGCTGGAAATGCAGTGTTGTAGCAACTTAAAAAGCCCATTTCAGCAGGAGCTTCACAAGGTGATGCCTTGGTGGTCTAGAAGTGTATTGTGGTGCCTTCATTGTGACGGATGCAGAGCGCAGTGCAGAGCTATCTACAAGTTAGAACTATAAACCTGGCTGGAAAGCTAATGCCTTCTGTTGTACTTACCCCAGGAAAAAGTCCAGGTGAGTAATAAAAGCCCCAGATATCCCAAACATCTACATTCACAGCAAAATATAATATGACATAATATATCTGTGTGTATGTGTGTGTATTTAATATCAAGCAGCTTCAAAGTATATGCAGGCTAGACAGGGCAGCTCATGGTGCAAGAAAAGGAACAGGGGCTGGGGGTGGTCTCTGCTTCAGAAATGTATGTGGATAGTCCCCTCTGAAAGAAAATAGGTATTTTTAAAATAACTACAGTGAAAGGTATTACATGACAATATCAGGAGAAAACAAAAATCTCTGTTTCTGTTTCTTTCTAATTACAAACATCTGTGTATAAATGAAAGCCATTTCTCCCTCTATAAGCATATCTCCTCCATGTGCCTGATTCCTCTGAAGGGCAGGAACCCAGTATAGATGCTGTAAGGCCCACCATTAGGAGAGCTGGACTCCTGAAGTGCTTGTATTCCAGTTGCTACTGGTCTTCTTGTTCCTCCCTCTCCTCCTTCCCCTGTCTGTGAATAAAAATATATGCTGCCCTCCAGGCCTGGGGCCCATGGAGCTCTCTCCAGATACAAGGCAGCCCCCCTAAGGTGGGGGGGGGGTTTGTTGGGCTCTCTGGGAAGCTGAGCACAGAGGTCAACAGTTTCCTGCAAAGCAGAAAGGTTTGATGAGTGTATAAATAAAGCCTCCACAAGAAGCACAGCTGGTAACAGCCAGGCCAGTGGACCAAGACATCTGTGGGCTCTGCCTAAAAAGTTAAAATTTGGTAAACTGAACTTTGGATCTTCCAAAGAAGGAGTAGATGAAAGGATAGGGTGGGCATGGAGAGGCTTGTTGAGGTTGGATTTATTTTATGTTGAGGATTGGATTGCTGAGGTTGGATTTATTTTATGTAAGTGCTGCTTGTGATTTGCTCCCCCAGCCTTGGCAGATTTGCTGAAGCCTCAGTTCTTCCTAATAGACTGAGGACAACTAGCAACCTACGAGTGGAAACCACGGCAGAGACAACATGGTGCTAAACGAGGTAAGCTAATGATCACACATCTTTTCATAGATTGTAAATGTGGGTTATTCATTACTGAATGTGACTTGGCTGGAAAAAAGCAGCTGTTAAACACGTTTCTTGAAAGACTACATATTGCTGAAGGTGAGCCCTCCACCTGCATGTATCTGCTTTCCAAGAGCAGTGTCTGCTTTCCTCCATGGGACACCTCTCTGGGTGCCACGCTGTGAGTTCTGAGTGCCCTCGTGCCGTGCGAGAGGTGCCTCTTTTGTTCATCTGCTGCGACTTCTAAATCTTCCTGAAGCAGGCTGCTGCCCTCTCCCATTCCATCTCTGTTCCTTTTTGTTTCCAAACACAAACTGACCTTGGAGGGAGTGATTTCTGTGCTCAGGAAGTGAGCTGTGGTAAGGAGGTATATTTGTGAAGCTGTCTACCTGAGGAGAGCCCTGTGTCCTGGGAATAGCTCAGGAAATTCTTGTGCTGATGATGGATGGTGCTCAAACGTCTTCTTTCAAAGTGCTGTGAGGACTGGAGTTCCCTGAGGACTGGTCTGAATTCATCTTTCCTTCTCCAGCCTTCCTGTGTAGTTTTAATTAAGCTGTAATTCATCTCTTTCTTTAAAACAAATTGTTTTTCTAATTTACTTGGAGATGCATCCTTTAATTTGAGATCGGGTTATACGGGCAGGGTGCTGTTTGCTGTTTGCAGCAGAGCCAAGGTGCAATCTTTCAAAGTAAATGAATAGGGCTTCTCAGGTATGTTTAGTTCTTGTCCTTTTCTAGAGAAAGATGAAGGGCAAATCTGCCTGTCACCAGCAGGTACATGGTTCAGTCCTGAAGCACGGGGCTTTGTAACTCCCTCAGAGCTAATTTTAGTTACTATAGAATCTCCTTTTATTCACTTCAGTGAATAATCCTGTTTTAACAAAGCCCATTGATTGGAAGAGAAGATATTCACAGAATTAGTGGCTTATCTCTTACAGAATTGCAGAATGATAGAATTAGATAGAAGTCTATGAACACTGAGAACTGTCACAGCAATTAATATTGTCTTGGGCAAAATAATATGACCTGAACTATCCAACAAAAAGAACTGCAGAAAGCAGAGCAGCCGCCAAACCCTGGCAAATGAACTGCAGTGCAACTGCCAAAAGTTAAAATTAATTAGAAAAATAAAAAGATGGGGGGGGAGGGGGTGTTCAGTAGAATGAGCTACAGCCAAAAGCAACACAGATTTCACAGAAAAACACTGAACTTTTCGACAGTAATGATCAGGTGCAATTTATTGCTCTTTCTCTCCCCCATCAGCCCTTCTGGGTCTCTCGATTGGTGATTTTTTTGCTGTCAGTGTGCTCGTTGTGGCCAGCCTGGCAGAGCTCACCTGGGGCAGATCTTGCTTTAGGCCTTGGGCTTAAAATGTTTCTTTCCCACTCTGTGCTAATTTTGGAGGTTGTGGAAATTATTCTTCCAGGCTTCCTGCAGGCCTGAAAGAATTCTGTTTCATAGGATGCCCAAACGAATAAAATCTCTTTATTATGGTGCTTCTTAAAATTAACTGGATGTTCATTTTAAATGTCTCTCTTTGGACTCGTGAAGCACAGAGCTTTCTGTGCAGAGGTACTGAGCTGCCCACAAACACTGTAGGTTCAGCTCCTCAAAGCACTTCATGTCTATCACAAACCCTTCCAGTTGCACTTTGTTTAGCCCTTCCTTCCTACAAAATGATGAAATTTAAGTTTCCCCTTAAAATTTCCCACTTCAAACAAAGTCATCTCCACATTTCCATTCCTCAGCCCGGGGGTGTGTTGGTGAACAGCCCCAGCTGCTGCAGATTTGTGCTCGTTCTGCAATCAAGCATTTTTTTTTTTTCTGCCAAAGGCAGCTGGGTTTGATTGCCTGCCTCACAGGTGTATCTTGTTGCTGGGATAGACCTTAGTGGTCAGAGCAAGGCACCTCAGAAGGGAGGTAATGAACACTGCATTATAGGGCAGTCAGAGTTGGAAGGTCCCCTCTAGAGATCGTCTGCTCCTGCCTCACCCAGGTAAGGGGAGATCCTGTACCTACAAAGGTTCTTTGCCCAGGTTGGTAGCACAAACTGATGGGTCTTACTAATGTTTGAGATTCAGTACCAAATTGTTTTCATGTAATCTCTGTAGTAATGAGTGCACTAAGCTGTGCTTTAAGAGCAATATTTAAGCAGCAATGTTAAAGAAATGATATACTCTTATTTTGCTCAGGTATCAGTTGACGAGCTGAAAGCATCTTTAGACAATAGGTATTTACCCAGCATTTTTCCTAGATGTAATAATGTCCATTATAGCTTTTTCATCCACTCGGCTGCCAGTGGGGATCAGATTGTTATATCCAGGGAAAAATAGTTCTCATAATCTGTTTTTGAGGGCTTTTTTTGTTAAGTTTTTATTGTATCCTGGAGAGTCTAGGCTGCTTTAATATTATACGATGTCTTAGCTAATTCAGCTGTCCATATTCCCTAATCCTTTCACAATGAAGAAAATATTTTTTTTCCTTTCTTGAGGGATACCAGAAATTCCACTTACAACACAAAGCAAAGTTAAACCAAAAAAATAAATATATATAATTCTTGTAAAATTAAATTGAATGCTGTAATACCGAGAAGGCATTTCAAGGAGAGGGAAGCCTATACAGAAAGGTAACATCCAGCAACTGCTGCCTCCAAAGGACAGTTTTAAAGTATTTCCATGTTTTTCCTGCTCTTTTCTTTGATCTTTAGTTTAAGGCCATCTGTGCTGAGCAGCTGACTTTTCTTGGTCACTTGAGTGGCTGCTGAAGATAGGCTTCAATATACATAATGAGGAACAAAACCTGTTGGAAGAGTACATTTTTTCAACCTTCCCCCTTCCAGATAAAGTATGATAAAACTAATGTAGCCCTTGAAGGAACAAATCTATTAGCCCTTTGATAGCTAATGTAATTTCTGATAATGTATTGTGCTGTGTGAGTTGGGCAAACAGATTCAAATGCTTTTTGGAGGGTAATAAGAAATCATTATTAGGGGAAAAAAATGGAAAAGGAAAATAGTTGAAAGATGAGGCAGAAAGAGATGGAAGTGCCTGCCTGCCATGGTTCTGTAAGGAAGTTGGCAGCTTGAAGAGGGGAGCTGAAGGCAAATGCAGTATCTGGGGAAATTGGCTTGGGGGGGAAATAGGTTCTGGTTTTTTGGCTGGCTTGTCATCTCAAGGTTTCAGGAGTTCTTGCTTTTCACTGTCAGATAAAGGTTTATTTTAATTTCCTTCTGTGAAGAAGGAGGTGACAATGGCTAAGTGTGAGTCTGTTGTTTCCGGAACCACAGGGATTTATGTCCTTTATTTGATTTTATCTATTGTTCCCATGGACCTTTTCAATATGCCACGAAATGCTCATTTGTGTAGATCCCCTGTTGGCTTCTATTGTTGAACCTGGAGGATGGCGCTGTGCTCCCCAAGTGAACAGCCAGCATCAAAACAAGTTATTTGTATGGTAATCCAAAAAGAGATAATTTATTGGCACATGCTAAGTTTCTGGCATACAAGGGTAGGTAAGTGTTCTGCCAGCAAGCTAAGGAAGCAGCAAAGCTACTTATGTTTGCAGGACATTTTGCATATTAATATGCATTTTTCCCTCAAATTCAGCCATCCTACCGGTTCAGTGAGCACAGCGCAGGCACCAAAGCCTCTGCCTCTGAAATATGCATCTTTTCTTTTTGTAATGTATTTTGTAGCACCACAGTTGCTGCCAATCTTCTTTGATGACTGCCATGTGTTAACAATTTTCCTATAATAAAGCCAGCCAACTAATTCCACATCTTTCTGCTTTCATTAGGGCCTGGACTGGGGCACGAACCACGAGGCGTGTGGGAGCCCTGCTCCCGGTTCAATCTGTAGCCTTGGGACAGATTTTTCCTGAGTTATTTTTTGGTCAGGTGCTGTCTCCCTCTGTGCCTCCTTCTTTAAAGTGAAGAGGTAACGTTATTAGGGGACAACTTGTTTGTTTAAAGTATAAGGTCGTTTGGCAGAAAGCAGGAGGCACAAAAATGAACCCCACGGTTTAGAGGGGTGTTTGCCCAGCTCGGCTGATGGACACTACGTTTGTGCCAGCATCCTCTTCACTCCAGCTTTCACTGGGGTCAGCCCTGGGAGGCTGGAGAGGCTTTTTGCCATCTCCCAGTATTTTGGGGAGCAGATATCCTAAAGGCATATCCTTGCCCGTGGCTAAGCCTCCAGCCTGTGGTTCCTTAGAGATGGATGGGGCTGCTTGTGCCCGGGGGTAGCTGTTTTGTGAGAGGACCTGCCCCCTGAAGGAGCTGGTCCAAGGGATGGAGGCCACAGCAGTCGGGAAGTGGGCTCTTTCCAGAGACAAAGCTGTCAGGACTGACAGGTTGTTAGAGATTCATTTTCACTTATGAACCATGAAATAAAGCTCATCTCCCCGGCAATTTACTACTCTACAGTCCCATTGATTTTTATAGGAGTTGCCCAGTGTTTCATAGCAGAATGTAATTCAGAGGGGGGGTTTCTCGGCCATTTCTGATTTGCCTATCATTCATTTAATGGCTCAGTCAAGAGCCCACTGAGCTTTTTATAGTATTTAAATGGGAGACATTAGCATGGCATGGATGCTTTAATGCACCTTCGTATGAATCTTTAATATATTCTTATTGATCAAGTCCTTGTATGATAACAGTGCTGTCCTCCCCGTTTATGCAGAGAACTGAAACACGGAAGGGAAACTAATTTCAAACAGCATATGGAGGATTTAGCAACAAGGACTCAAACCCACTCATTCCAAATCTAGTGTCTTAATTCTGGGATTATCCTTTTCCTATGAGAAGGTCTTTTTTGCTACCATTTGTAGTTGTCGGAGGAGTCTTGTCTCTGTCGTTCTTGGTTATTTGTTTGGTTTGGGGAAGCTGAATCCTGCTCTGGGCTGAGTCTTGATTTGCAATTAAAAGTGAATCATTGCAAAGGAGCTAAATCAGGTCCTAGGATTTGAAAAGCCCTAAGGGCAATTATTAATTTATGAGGCTAAATTGTTGGTAAGATTATGTGAGCAAGTGGAAACAAGTCCTGGGGTCATTAAAAAACAGGAACAGATTTATTGACTGATCAGATGTCAATAAGCTTCCCTTACAAGCGTGGACATTGTATCCTGTGAGGGAGTTAGGCCGGGCAGGGAAGGTATCTGCTATTGCTAATACAATATTAAATAGAAATCCTCTCTACTTAATCCTCTTATTAGGTATTGTCTTACTTTGGCTGTTAGCATGTTTGCTACCTGTTGGTGAGAGCAAGTAGTGAAGCAATCTGTCAGTTTATGAGAACACTGTAAATGATTTGTATAAAAAGGGATGATATATCAATCTGTTTGCATCAATGCTGCACAAAAGATACTCGTATGGGCCCAAATCTTGTGAGGGATGGGGAAAATTTACTACAGGTTTACCATTTTCTGTCTCTGGCAGTTAGATGTATGTCCTGTCTCGTGGAGGATGAATGCAGTTTGTTGCTGGCAGCTGAATTATTGACTGTGGGCTCGGTTATAGAAACTGTGGAAGGGCTTTATCAGAAGGAACCGGACAAACCAAGCCCCTCCTGGGAGGGCTGAAACCTGGGTACTTTGTGATTTCCTTGCGTGTGTCCTCTGTGATGAGGAAGAGCTGAACTCCGTGGTGTTACAAATCCAGCTGCTGATGCCAGGCTTGCCATGGTGAGAGTTGGCTGGCTTTACAGATGGGGTGTTAATTGGTGGCTGATTGATTAGTAAACAGAGAGGCAGAGCTCTGCAGGGTCCCCTGCAATTCTAACCTGGCAGCTGCTTTGACTTCTGGGCACAACTGTCCCAAGAAAACAGCATCAGAAAGAAAAATAACATTTTATGAAGGAAAGGAACAAAAATTATTGAAAACTGGAACTTAAGATGAATACTGCTTTCTGCAAGAGATATATAGTAGCAAAATCCAGCTGCCTGTGACCAGAGTAAGAGACTATGGGGTACAAGCAAGTCGCACAGACCAGCTTCTATGGAAATATATATTTGGCTATAGAGAATGCTAATAACCTAAAAAAGTAAATTAACAACTTGTGGATTTGCAGCTGTTCTGTGTTCACGTGAACCGGCTGAGCAAGGCATGGGATTGTAATGTAGAAAGAACAGTGTTGATATTTTAATTTTTTTTTTCCCCTGATGCTTAAAAAACAGTCATCCCACGCTACATTTTAATCCATAAATCTGTGATGCTGTATCTGGTATGAAAAAAATCTATACCTGCAGCACACCAAAGAGAACTAAAACTTTTCTAGAAAAGCCAGGACTCTTGGAAATATTTGCGAATCTCTTACAGTTTTCTATGATATGGAGGAATTTCAAATAATCTCCTCTTCTTTCTTCCCTACTACAACATTGAATAGCTTACGCAATGTGAAACCTTTGCTATCCAACAAGATGAAAATACCCCCTTTCCCTCCTCCTTATGACACTGATTCTAATTCCTGTAATGCAGATGGTCTCCTAACAACGTGGATTAGGTTTTGAGTTTAGGTTAAATTAATAGTACATTATCTGCAAAGAGCTTAAATCCATGAGGCTCAATAAGGCAGTTCATTGCGTAAGGGGGAGACTTGAGGTAGTAGTGCCATTCGTGTGGAGTTACATGAAGAAGTGAAAACCCAGTCTTCCCAAGAATTGCTGTTAAAGGCAGGAAACCGAAATAATATCAGTAAAACCAGGGTGAGAAAGGACAGGAAAACGGTGCTCTGTGTCACATTTCAGTAGTGTTAGACCAATAGTTCTTCCTGTTAACTAAAGCAATATGGCATGAAGGCTCATCTGGATGGGGAAGGTAGCGGGTGCTAAGGTAAATTGAGAATTTAATGATGTTTGATGTGAGGACAAGCCCTAGGGGGAATGTCTGACAGTGTGGAACCACCATGCAGAATAACCTGGTGAACTACTAATTAAATTACAGTTAAAATCAATATGGAAAATCGAAGCAAGGCTAGAATCTATGACATGTTCTTTCCTCAGATTTGTACTGAGTCACCTTGCTTTGTATCGGAACCACCAAGCAACCAGCATGAATTGTTAGATTTTTTTGGTTTTCAGGCTATCGGAGCTGAATGTCTCCTGGTGGACTTTATGAAGCTCTATACAAAAACACTAATTGGAAATTTATTTCTAAATATCTTTTCTATTACTTTTAAGCTGCAGAAGGGTATCAGGCTGTCCAATATTCTAATTTTAACAAATTTCTTTTAAAACCCATCAAAATATTGATCTCAAGATGGCAAATATCTCAATATTTTTTGTTATTGCACCACATCCCTTAATTTTACAAACATATCGATCTGATAACATGGCTCTCTCACATATTGGTAAAACAAGAAGTGGAACCATTTCCATTGTACAGTTGTCTCTTCTTTGCCTCATGATGTTAGGTATTTAGATATTTCATAGAACTGTCTAGGTTGGAAGGGACGTTTAGATCATTGAGTCCAAACATTAACCAAATCCACTACTAAACCCAGTCCCTCAGCACCACGTCTACCTGTCCTTTAAATACCTCAGGGATAATGATCCAACCCCTTGCCTGGGCAGAACGTTCCAATATTTGATAATGCTTTTGGTGAAGAATTTTTTCCTAATATCCACCCTAAACTTCCCCTGGTGCAACTTGAAGCTGTTTCCTCTTGTTTTATTGCTTTTTACTTAGAAGAACAGACCGACCCCCACACACCTCTCTACACCCTCTGTTAAGGTAGCTGTAGAGAATAATAAGCTCTCCCCTCAGCCTCTTTTTCTCCAGGCTGAACAACCCCAGCTCCTCCAGCTGCTCCTCACAAGACTTGTTTTCCAGACCCCTCACCAGCTCCATTGCCCTTCTCTGGACACACTCCAGCCCCTCAATGTCTATCTTGTTGTGATGGGCCCAAAAAGGTCTATCTCAGATTACAGGAGAAAGGCATTAGCTGGAAGCTCAGAACTAAGCTCATCTACAAGACCCTTTTGTCCAAGGCTTGGGTAGATACATTAAGAAATAGTTTGTGTTGAATTGTATACCTATATATTCTTTGTAATTACCTCTGTAATTTTAAGGTAACACAAATTGCTGCATGGACACTAGAGCCAATGAAATCTGGTGTCATGTGAGTTTATGTCAAAGAATCATAGAATCGTTAGAAGGGACCTTGGTTAGAAGATAATTAGAAGATCATTGAGTTCCAACCCCCTGCCCTGGGCAGGGACACCTCCCACCAGAGCAGGTTGCTCAAAGCCCCATCCAGCCTAGTCTTGACCCCTCCAGTGATGGGGCAGCCACAGCTTCTCTGGGCAACCTGTTCCAGTGTCTCACTACCCTTACAGGAAAGAATTTCTTCCTGATGTCTAATCTAAATTTACCCTCTTTCAGGTTAAAACCATTACTCCTTGTCCTATCACTCCACTCCCTGATAAAGAGTCCCTCCCCATGTCCCTTGTAGGTGCCCTTCAGGTACTGGAAGGGGCCATTATAAGGTCTCCCCAGAGCCTCCTCTTCTCCAGGCTGAACAACCTGAACTCTCTCAGCCTCTTTTCATAGGAGAGGTGCTCCAGCCCTCTGATCATTTTTGTGGCTCTCTGCTGGACCTGTTCCAATGTCCCTCATCCTTACACCTTTTCTGGCACAGTAACCCTGGCTATGTTTCCAATTATTCCACTTCTGCCAACCTCCTCCCGTCCCTTCCACGTCCCCTGGTTCCCCGTGGCACTCCAGCACGATGGCTGCTGCTGAATTAAGCTTGTCCTTTGTGGCTGATAAAGCAGCTATGATGTTCAGTACTTGCCACGAGGTTACTCTCAAGCTTTCAGAGGTGTAGCTGCTGCAGTAGGCATTTGTGTGTGTTCGTTTCCAATACCCGTTGGTTATTTCTGTGGTGAAGGAGGAAAACTTCTTTAAACTTTCTTAAATATCAATTTCCTGGTGCAGGCCCTGGTTAGCTGTGACTTAAATACAGCAGTTTTCATTGGCACCACTACTGCTCTTAGTAGATGATGCTGGAGGGGTGCCGAGGTGTCTGCAATGGTCCACCTCCCATTTGTGCTCTGCTCCAACATCTAAATGAATACTCTGATCCCCTCTCTCTTCCCAAATACTGATTTTTTTTTTTTTATTCTGTGGCGTTACAGTAGAGAACTACTAGTAAAGCTAAACCCAGGTAGGAATTGCCTGGCCGTGAGGACACTGGAATTATAAACCATCTCAGCTTAATGCATCGGAGACATTGTGTTTCTCACCTGTCACAATAAATGACCGGAAAATCGGCTCCTGGTGACGTTGGGAGGGCTGGTCACCTCCAACCTGCAATATCTGCTGTGCACAAACAGCCCAGGGCCTCTGCAATCAGCGGCGTCTCGCACGGGGCTGACCTGGGTTATTCACCACAATTACTACTTCAGAAAGGTACTTTGTGGCTCCTGCCAGGAAAGATTGAGCTTGTCTTTTCTACAGGTCAGGGAGAAACTGCAGGTCTTGCCATCCTCTTTGACACCGGTGGGATATCGTATCCCAAATAGCCCAAAAACGTTTCACAGTCTTGTTTTTACACAACTTTGACTACATTGTTCTGATGAACAGCTAACAATATCTTTTGTTTGCTAATTAAGGATGGTGCCTTTTCCAAAAATGCCATCTAGGACTTCTTTTATTCCCTTGGCGGAAGGCAGTGTATGAAATTTCCCTGTGAAGTTCAACCTTCCATTAAAGCTCACTTTTTTTTTTAATCTACTTCAGTTCATAGTTAAGGTCTTAATTGCACCTCATGGACAAATGCAAAACAGTCAGCTTTGATGTGAATATGAGCTCTTTCAGGAGAGTAACTGTGATGTAAACCAAAATCTTTGAGTTTTGACATTTCCATTGGACGTTATGCAAATTCATGGTAAAACCCAGCAGCCATTAGAGAGATTCTAATGGAAACACAGACCCTCCCATCTCTGACCTGACGCATGAGATCCCCAAATCCTGCCTCTGTGGCAGCGGGTGACGTGGCAGGTATTTTTGTTCATTTGGGAAAAGAGAGGTTGTGGAGCCCCATCTCTCACCATCACTGCTCCAGCAGGAGGTCCTGCTGGGCCAGCCCTGGCCATCATCATCCAGTCACAACCCCATCTTCCCCATGAGGAAGGTGTGATGAATTGTGGGTGTAATGCTGAAGACTTGAGGATTCCCTACAAACACTTAGGAAACGGTGACTAATTTGTCGTAACACTTGTGGCTCACGTGACAGGTAGCTCTGAGCTGTGGCACACCAAGAGCTTAGCCCTGCAGCTCTCCTTTATGCAGAAGGCTTTTTTTCAGCAAGCACATCCTCACAGTTGCCTCTTCCCTCTTGGAAAAGGACAAAGAAACATCAAGAAACCACAGCAGATCTCGTTTCTTGCTGCAGCCTGGAGCAGAAGAGTGTCCTTCCTAAAAAAGCACCGTTAGAGAACGTTGTTATAAAAATGTGACTGGGGAACCACAGGGACTGGGTGGCCAAAGAAGGACAGTCATTGCCTCTTGGCACAGAGGTGATGACTGAGTGTGTTGCCTGCAGAATGAGTGTGGTCGTTGCTCAGGGTGACTGATGGTTGTTCTGGAGGCCTGCTTTCAAACAAATGAACCAATTTAGGTGGCAGGGGAGAAATCTCATGTAGGTGTAAGGGTTAAGCCATTCCCTGCTGTGGTCAACCCGAGTCTTTTCTCTCTACCTCAACAGCTTTCTCCAGGGCCTGTGACTCGGGTGTTCTTAGAAATCAAAGTTGCTTCAATGCAGTCAAACTCCCACCATGGTTGGGTGGTGGGCAGCAGGAATAGGACTGGATGATCATTCTGCAGGCAGCAATGGTTTATTTTAGGAAATAAAAGAAGTGCTGAGGAGAAATTTCCCAGCCGTTGTATGTCTGTAAGTGGCACCTAGAGGTGGATGAGTTGGCATAGATAGACAAGCAAGGGAGCATTCATGTTGGCCTGGCTGGTTGGGAAGGGGACTCCTACCCAACTTGAAGAAGCAGAGCTCTTTGTGGGTATCCTGTGAAAGCCTGTAGGGGTATGAAAATGCTGGGGATTGTTTCAGTTAATCACTAAAAGCAACTCTATGCAAATGACAGTTTTTCCAGACAGTTAGCTCTATGGTAGACATCCACTGGAGGATCTGCTCCTGTGGCTTCCAGGTCACTACAAGAGTTTTCAAGGCATTTTGTGGTTCTGTGGTCACATACGTGGCTGACACACATAACATTTATGATGAAAAAATTGTCCTGACAGTTTTGCCGCCTCTGAAATTTTGATGGAGCATTAATATGTGCAGTTAAAACGTAGATACGAAGCTAAGGTAACACGTGGGCTTTGGCTGACCTCGGACATGATGCAAAGGAAGGCCAGGAACTCACAGGAGCCAGGGCTGTAAGATTGAAATAGTGAGGGATTGGCCCCAGGTCAAAATTCTGTTGCAGAATGTTTTTTGAACCGATAAAATCATCTTGCTGTGTGGTTGAAAACACGCAGAAGATACAGGTTAATATCACTGATTGCGATCAGAAGGTGCAAGAGGACTCTGGGGCTAAACCCGAGCCCAATCTGGTCTCTGTTCTTGGGTTTCCTCTTGAAAACCCTTTCCAAATCCCTTCCTCTGCCTTGTTCCTGTGACCCTCTCTAAGATAGGGTTTTGCACTCTATAAAAAACGGTTTGAGATCCGCAGTTAGAAGCAGCTTTGTGAACAAAATATTTATTACAGCGCAGTGATTGTGTTTCAGGGAATTGATATCAACGTGCCTCTGAATTTTCTACGGTGCGTTTCAGCGGGAAGGAACAAAGGCATCGCTAATCTTGTCACTGAATCCCTGACTATAACGGAGCTGGTAATACCCTTTAATATGCTGAACTTCTCCTAAAAATTTAAAAATACTTTCTTAGTAACTATGGCCAAGTTACCTGGGTTTTTATTCCCTTTGAAGTGATGATGATGAGGAAATAATATATTAATTTTGCATTTGAACCAGCAAGAACAGTTAAAGCAAGAACTGTGGAAGGGAAGGGTGTCTGAAGGCAGATGATGTGTCAGGTGCACTGAAGGCAACTTTTTATCTTGTTCTGGGTGTGCAGCTTCAGGTTTCTCATTCTCTTCACCCTGCAAATATTTTGGCTGTAGCAATATAAATTTATTTCCTGCGTGTAGCAGAGTAAGAAGCTCTGTGTGCACAGTAAACACATCTTACGTGCTCAGACTTCAAACAGCTGAGTGAAGGTCGTTTTTAGCCATGAGTGCTCTGCGGCTCCTTTGTCAGGAAAACCTGCAGCAAAGGGGGATAAAACTTGTCAGAAACTAGTTTGGACTTCAATGACAAGTCTATCTCTGTGCTTCATTCCTAATCACAGTGATTTTTCTACTGTTTGCTTGGAAGTAGAGCTACCTAACGTGCTTTTCAGCTGGGGTTAGATCAAGCCTTGAGTTGGAACACTGGCGTTGAATAGATTTGAACAAAACCTGGATCCCAAGGGATGAGGTTTTTTTGTCTGCCGGGGCTGGGATGCTCCCTGATGGCCACTGGTGGCTTTCAGCCTGCAGGAGGTTTCAAACGCCCTGATGCCCACAGAGATATTCAGGGCAACAGGGTGAGGAGCAGTCGTTTTGAGGTGAGTTGTGGAGCTGTAATATTGTATCTGATCCGCTGGAGGATTTCCTGACTTACAGAATGAATTCCACTGGATTTTATCTCTTGCACTGAGTGTTCTTGTTTCATGTATTTTATGGCCAGAGCATGATATCATGATCCTCTTAAGTGACCTTCGAATTTATCGTAGGCAGTAGGACTTCTCTCATGACACCCAAGCTGAGGCTAAACTAGAAAGACTTCTAAAAGATGGCTAATGATCCAAAATTCATCACAGCCTTTAAAATAACCACTGCAATGACTAACCAGCTCCATTACTAAATATTTACACTGTATTTCTGTCCTGAATTTAATTGGGGGGTTTTCTTTTGTTTTTCACTGGGCGGCTTAGGACTCCTGTCTCACCAGGAGGTTGGTTGGCTGCCAGTTGGCTGCCTCTGTGGGTTCTTCACCCCAACATTGCTTTCCTGAGCTGGTTGTAGCATGAACTTTCTATAAGCTGAGTTTTCCCATCACTCTCACCCTGATCCCTGAATGGTCTCCAGGATTCTGATGGGTGGATGCTGGCCCTGGTCACAGCAGGCCAATAGCTGTCTTGCTGCTGCCAAATGCAAAAGTGATGAAGCTTTTCCCATAGAGTTCATGGAGTCACTCTGTTGGTGTAGGACTCTCATTAGTCCTCTCTGCCACAGCGTCATGCTGGGAGTCACCTTCTGTGAGCAGTGAAACGGAGCGGTTCCCTCTGCTGTTCCTCCTGTGTGCCCACGAGGCTGGAGCTGTGGACCATCTCCAGTTTATTTTCAGGTTTCATAAACACATTCATTTAGAATCATAGAATGGTTAGAGTTGGAAAGGATCTTAAAGATCATCCAGTTCCAACCCCCTGCCATGGGAAGGGACACCTCCCATCAGACCAGGTTGCTCAAAGCCCCATCCAGCCTGGCCTTGAACCCCTCCAGGGATGGGGCAGCCACAGCTTCTCTGGGCAACCTGTTCCAGTGTCTCACCACCCTCACAGGAAAGAATTTCTTCCTGATGTCTAATCTA
>BJBW01003900.1:7731-67583 GCA_004320125.1 Scolopax mira
GGGCAACCTGTTCCAGTGCCTCACCACCCTCACAGAAAAGAATTTCTTCCTAATATCTAATCTAAATCTCCCCTCTTCCAATTTAAAACCATTACCGCTTGTCCTGCCACTACACTTCCTGACAAAGAACCCCTTGCTGGCTCTCCTGCAGGCTCCCTTCAGATGTTGGAAGGCTGCTATAAGGTCTCCCCGGAGCCTTCTCTTCTCCAGGTTGAACAACCCCAGCTCTTTTAGCCTGTCAAGGCTATTTTTACTTATACAGAATAGACCAGGGCCCCAAATCTCTACTGCACTTTTTAACTCTGACAACCAATGACATGAAGACTTCACGTATCACAAAAGCTCTAGAAAGCAATGGTTTTTTGGGATCTATGTCAGCTGCTCACTTTATGAGCCTCGTGATTTACTTTAGAGTTGAGCTATGTGCCAGAATTATACCAGACTGAAAAGGAGGACATTTTTAATTTAGCATTCAGAACTTTGAATTTTTTCCCTGGCAAACTACAAATGCTGGTCAATAGACTCATTTTAATCTAAGATCTTATTGTTCTGGTCCCATCTTTTTACTCCATCATTTCCCATTGATTAAGCAGCTCTTGCATTTTACAATAATGCAATAATACAATCTGAAGTGCCTCAGGAGGCCTTCATGTGAAACTTCTTATGAAAGGCAATAAATAAGCTTACTTTGATTCACATTTATTTTGCTTTTCATCTATAAGTGATTTTATGCATTCAGCCCATGTTTCTTTTTCCTGTTCAAATAGAGAAAGTTTTTAGAAGATTACTCAAATAAGCCTCTTGCACAATTAGAATCCTACCCTTGGTGGCTGCCATTCTCAAGCAGCACATCCTCTGCTGATTGCATTATTGTTCCCCCTCCAGTGACTCTGCGATACATCTGTTTATTCATACCAAATCTTCCATTAACCCTTAGTTCTGCTAATTTACAGATTTATTTGTATTCATCTTATTGATTATAAATCAGCAGTCATTATTGAAACTGTATAAGCAGGAAAGCTCAGGCACATCTTATGGTGCAGGATAGGCTGTTATAACCAGGATTTTTTAATCCATTAGCTGAAGGCAATACAGGTGCAAACTGCTTCTCTCTGTCATAAAAGGGAGAATAATCTTACTCTCTATATAAGTGGAATATGACATCAGGAGACAGAGGTCAGTTTCCCATGCCTGTAGAATTCACTGCCGATTCCTATAAACATTTTATTTCTCCTTCTCTCCTGTTGTTGTACTCCATGCCTTTCCTGATGGGTTACATGATAAAACATTGTCCCCTGACTGTCAGACGTATTTCTAGACACTTTGTTGAAGAGGAAAGGAGTAGTACGTAAAAAGTAGTTCCAAGTCCTCTCCAGTCATAAACTTCCATTATATTTAAGGCTTGACAGAATTATGAGTTCATCTAATATAATCTCCTGAGCATCATAAGCCATTAAATATCACCTAGATACTGCTACATGCAGCCCAATTATTTTAATTAGACAAGAGCACTTCAGTCGTCAAGAGACTAACTCTAATATGCCATAGGCATAGACCAAAATAGACAAAGATGTCATCAAAGCCTGAGGCTCTTGCAATAACAAGGAACTTCTAGGTGAGAAATGCCCCCAAAATTCCTGGAGATGGTATGTAGTTCATCGACCAAATTTGGCACAGAATGTCAAATTCCTGCCAATGATACCTGAGAAAATTTTGACTTCTCCTTCAGATTTGGTGATCAGTTTAATCCTGACCTGAACATCAGAGTATATACTCAACAGATATACTCTACAGGTACCTAAGAAAAGGAATTGCAGTCAGCCAGAGAAGGTACATTTTTTGGAACTGTTTTTCCAAGTCCAAGTGCTAAACTCCATTTACAGTAAGCTGTGAATATTTCAAATTGTGCATATTTTATCTACTGTAAAATGTTGCTCTCATTCCACAGGTGAAGAAATTTGAAGCCCAGGTAGCTTCAGCTCTGCAATCTGAACACTGAATGACAGATGAAGTCAAGTGCTTGGTGTCTCTAATATCTAATCTCCCTACTACCTTCCCAGGGGACTGTTTGGTATAGCAGTTTATAAGGACTAAGATTTATTTGATAAATCCTAAAACCAACTACAAATGTGATTTTAAAACCAACTCCTATTTTATCTCAGCCCTCAATTTAAAATGTGACTCTCATGCTTGTAATTTTAGCTCATTCCTATTTCAGACAAATTGGTAAAATTGGCACTACTTATCTTCTGCGAAACATTGGTTTACAAATCCCAGCCTGAGCTGGCTTACATTCATAAAGACCAGCTTTACCCTTTATAGTTACTAGCTTTGTTTTTACAGTTTTGACTTACCTTTACAAACAAGAACTTGATTTTATCCTAGTTTTCTCTAATACCATTTTCTTGACTCAAATACAGAGTTACTCTACTATCTATGTTCACATGCTAGAAAACAGAGACCCGCAGCCTCAATCTTTTTATCAGGTAACTACCTCTCCTCTACCTCCTTGCTTTTTCTTTCTTAGACCACATACGACAGATTTTAAATGGTGAAGTCATTCTCCCTCTCTACTCAGCACTGGTGAGGCCACAACTGGAATACTGCATCCAGTTCTGGCCTCCCCAGTTCAAGAAGGACAGGGAGCTGCTGGAGAGAGTCCAGAGAAGGGCAACCAAGATGATTCAGGGATTGGAGCATCTCCCTTATGAGGAGAGGCTGAGAGAGCTGGGACTCTTTAGCCTGGAGGAGAGAAGGCTAAGGGGCGACCTTGTTAATGCCTATAAGTATCTAAAGGGTGGGTTGAAGGGGGAGGGAGCCAAACTCTTCTCAGTGGTTGCCAGTGAGAGGACGAGGAGGAACGGAGACAAATTGGAACACAGGAAGTTCCACTTAAATAAGAGAACAAACTGCTTCACAATGAGGGTGATGGAGCCCTGGAACAGGCTGCCCAGGGAGGTCGTGGAGTCCCCTTCTCTGGAGATTTTCAAGACCCCCCTGGATGCAGCCCTGAGTGACATGCTCTAGCTCTGGGCAATCCTGCTTCAGCAGGGGAGTTGGACTAGATGATCTCTACGGTCCCTTCCAACTCTAAAAATTCAGTGAAATTCAGTGAAACAATATAAAATTTGCAACATGCATGTACAACAGCCACTTTCCAGATGCCTGCATGATTCAGAAATCAGGGAAAAGCTATACCGTACATAAATTAAGGGATATAGAATTTG
The DNA here is from genome assembly GCA_004320125.1 of Scolopax mira. Taxonomy (NCBI): domain Eukaryota; kingdom Metazoa; phylum Chordata; class Aves; order Charadriiformes; family Scolopacidae; genus Scolopax; species Scolopax mira. The sequence continues at coordinate 10,959 of BJBW01003900.1, forward strand.
ATCATATAATATGGGAGATTCTAGTTCAGTTAGAGCTGAAGACACACACGTTGTTTTCTAACATTGTTTAGCCAGTTTTTTCTCTGTGATTTGGGAGGAAAAGGCAAAAGCAGTTATTCTTCTACCTATTGAACCAAGCACAAGTGATTGATTTGTTCTCCTTATAAAAAGCATTTGTTTTGCTTTTGTTAGTCCTATGAACTAATGTGGTCCATGTTATTAATAATGGAAACATTCTCTAGATTGCTTTATCCACTTGCTGCTCACAGTTGAGCTTGATAACAGTCACCAGATCAACGAATTACAGCACTGCAAGATATGGGCAATGGAAATAATGCACCTTGACAGCAATAGAGAGCTTGTTAATTGTACAGTTCTATTCTGGGGTAAATGTTTCATTAAATGTTTCATTAAAATTGCACTTCTAGAAGACTTTAGTGTCTGAATTTGTGAAAATATTTACTCTATAGCCAGCCAGGCTTTGAGGGATTCAAGGTTAGTGTTTTCAAGCCTTGTCAGGTGCAGGGACAAGGAGGACCAAGGCCTGGGCATTTGACCCAGGCTGGCCAAAAGCCTGGCCTACCATGAACATCACATTCAATATAAATTAGAAAAGTTTGCTGTGTAGCTCTCTCTCCCTTGATGGCGATGGGTCCAGACAACTCCTTGCCCCGGTGCCAGACCCCTGAGGCCTTCCCTTCCTCCTGAAGCCATTGCGCTCCCAGTGTCCGCCATTTGCTGTCCCTGCTGGGAGTGCACAGCTTCCTCCTGATAGAACTGGCTGAGTATAATTCTTGTAGATCTTATATCAGTATTGAAATTAGTACTGGTTCTTTAGTATTACTGATAATTATTTAGTCTTATTCTATTAAATCTACTTATATTTCAACCCTTATGTTTTTTTGTGTTCCCTGATTTCCCTTTACGGTTGGGGAGGGGTCATCGGGTGATAGAATAATTGTCTAAAAGACAATAGATTGTTATGGGTTTTCTCCAACTATAACACCTACAAGTCCAAAAAGAATTTTGGTCAGCCTGAGAAAGCCTGTCATATTTTAGCAACGAAACAACTTGCTTAGCTACTGAAGCATAATGTGTCAACAAGATGGAATTCCACTTTCTAAAGGCCAGAGTGCCCACTCAATAGAAGAAAGCAATACATGATTACTGCTTAGAGCTTGTGGCGCAGTGCTAGCAACTCAGCATTTAGCAATAATAGAAAATGTCTGTCTCGTTTTCATTCCCCTTGAAAAAACTCCCTATACAATATTATGAAACACTCCTGCTGTGAGCTGGATTCTTAATCTCAGCAATATCTTCAGCTATTACCTTATCTGTGGTAATACCTTTCTGGTGAATTTTCTTAAAAGCAAAAATTTAATGACATATGGAAAAAGGACAGATACCTGAAATGTAATAGCGAAGAGTAACCCTTCAATTTTACTGTGGGTACTAGATAGCAGCTATCTCATATTTCTATTTTAGTGTTTTGCAAAGGATATAAAGGTCTCAAGGTCTTTCTATTTCTGAATTATTCCTCTGTTTTTCAAAGTCTCAGAGCATCTTATTTCTGCTCCTGCTTCAACTTTAACTCTCATCTTAAAACTGAGACAAAAATTCAGATCATTGTGCACACAGGTCTTCTTCAACCATGACCTTTTGTTAATCTGATTATAACATTAAAAAGATTTTCTTCAGTGCAAATATCTTCAAAGTTTTTCTTGAATTACCGCTACACATCTTGACTATCTTTATATCTTGAAGTATTTTAAAATGTGTCTATTTTCTCTTCACATACGTTTAAGATTTTCCTGGTACTGCTAATAAAGAGGCAAAGCACATCTTGAACCAAACATTTATACCTACATATCTGTTTGAAAATTAAGTCTTTTAGGTTAGTCAGACTTTCAAAAATTTTGATCAGGCAATAACTATGGAATAATGTGCCAAAACCAGACAAAAAAGGGATAAAAATTGCACCAGGACAGTATATGCTGATCCTGACAATACATTCCATTAGAGCTGAATTTTACAACAAAAGATTTGTAACTGACAGAAGTGGAAACTGCATTTCGCTTCTAGACTGGGGTACTCTTACAAACTATTATGCACTTAACCTCCTAGATACAAACCCCTAAAATAAACAACCCCTCTCCAGAAATGTAGAAGGATGCACCCAGCTAACAAAATAATCATTTGAATTATCAAAATTAAGTGACTAGGATCATGTTTCTTGGAGTTTTTATAATTCAGATTTGTCTCCTCGAACCAAAGTATTTTCCCCAATTATTCAAGGTTTGTCTACATGCATATTATTGTGCTTATCAAAAACATCACTGAAGATGAAACATACATGCTAGGAAATGCATGAATGGGAGATAGAGAACCACAAAAAAGAGCTTTGCAAACAACAGGAACGTGCATTGCACTTCTCATGTAACTCTTTTAGAGCGTCCTCTCTTCTATTCAGCTTTTTGAAAAGGCAGACAATGATTAATTCTACCAATATGCTTCAATTGCTTTTGACATATACTTCCTTAGCTATGGAAAAAGAATGAAAGAAGAAATCAATGGGAAAAAATTGCTGGGAAGAGTGAAATTGCCTCAGGGATTTTGTTCTATGTAATACAATGGCCTAGGAATTCTATTTATAAGGAAGACACAGTGTTTATATTTATTGATTTTTCAGGAACCTCTTGCAGTCTTAAAATTTCACCCGTCCTAGAAGGGAACACATCTTTTGTGAAATCTTGATGTTTATCAGTGGCATTATGCTTACAGGACAGTAAATACAGTGTAAAAGAGGTGAAATAACCCCAAATTTTGTGCTCCCTTTGCAAGGCTGTAAAAACCACTAAGTACTGACTTGTGGACTTAGGGGATCCAAATGAAGGGCCCAAAAACATTAATTATGAAAACTTGTTCCTAACATCATCTAAATTGTCACTCAGACCTTAGGGTAGTTTGGACTGGTCTCAGGGCCTGCATGAACCTGGCTATAGCTTCAAGACTCAGATCTCCTAGCAAGGGATTATCAAACCACAGAGGATCTCTGGAAATACATTCTTCTTACTTACATAGACTACACTAGGCATGAATAAACTCAAGGGCAAAAGACTGACAGGGGCTCTATCTCCACTATCCCCAATCTCCCACCTCACCCCATTCCAAGGAACAGGTCAACTGATATCACAAGCTGCATAATGTTTATATGGTTGTGGAGCAAGGGCTGGGATTCAATCACACATTAGTCAGTTCTCACCTCACTGAAAGATACTGACAGTGGATGTTTTGCATGCCAGATGAACTCTGTGTGTAGAAACCACATGTATAGAAACTTTTTAATAAACAGGTAGTATAGTCCCTTTTGAAGCTCACTTCTTACCCACTTTAAACTCCAGACTTTTCCTTAGGAAATATTTAGGAAATAATATGCCAGTATCATATAAAACACGACAAAAATGTTTTATTCATAGAGCTTTTGTATGCCTTGATTACCACAGCTTTTACTGTACCCAAGCCAGGTGGTACAATATGTATTGTCTTCTATGTTTTGTGGCTGTTTTCCAGTATTAAATATGTCAAAATTTTATAACTGAGCAATAAAAGTTAGTAACATAGGTCTGATGCATAGTAATGAAGGTAGAACAACAATATATAATGGTAATATCTTGGTAAATCAATTAATATATTTATGGCTAATGATAAAAAATATGAAAGACTAGGTAAGAGTGAAGTCAGTGAGTGGTACCACAACATGGCTTTGGGTGAGGACTATTCATAATCATTAAAAACATATCTGCATACTAATTTTCAAGTCAAAATAAATCTCTTGTTCTACTTCTTTGCCTGACAGCCTGAATAATGCCTGACTGCACAAGGTACATACGGGGATTCTTAAATTTAAACCTTTCTCCTCACCTTTTTGGCACAGTTCTGTCAAGTTATTTACCAAGCTGTTTCTGAGCACCACATATTGCTCTTTCTGAATTTCCTCAGACAAAGAAAAACTACCATCTTTACCAAAGGCTCTTTTAGAAAATTAAGAGTGGTCTCTTGAAGACTCACATTTAGTTTTGACACCAATAGCAATGACTTTGCAAAAAAAGATTCTAGTTCCTCATTTCGCATATCACAGAAAGAAACCGAGGCAGACAAAATGCCTGTATCAAGCCTGGCTCAGGTACCTGCTTCAGTGCTCTTTCAGATTTGGTATAAGTCCTTACATGTTTGGGACTACCTGTCAGAGTTTTCTCTCAGAATAATGGAATATTAATTTCACCTCAGTCCCTGAGCCAGCTTATTCTCTATTTGCTTTTTTCTGACACTCCTTTTCTAAAATGGCTTCTGAAACCCCTTTTCATTTATTGTCTTGACTTTCTCTTGAAAAGTTATCCCCCCTCCCTACCTTGATCCATCTCATCAGTTAATACAAATTGCCAAATACTTGAAAGTTCTTAGCTACCCTTATACTGCAATTCAGGCCTGAACAATCAGTTTGTTCTGTGCAGCAGACAAATATTTCTCTACAAGAGCTTTTGGGTGAATAACATCATTTATGTTAGAAGTAACTTCTGCTGTTAGCAATATATTACCAACTCTGAACTTTACCCAAGGACAGAGGTTCAAATATTCCAAAAAGAAACTCTATATATTTAAAGTATAGCTTAAAGGATGACACAGGTATTCATAGAGAATCTCCAGATTCACATTGTCTTCCTTATTTCTTTTATTATTAGCTTTAACAAGAAACATGTCACTAACCTAAGCTGTACAGGTAAGCATTTTTTGCTACCTTTATTTGGATAGACAAAAGGACATTCTTCATCTTGGGCCTTTCTTTGAGCTTACAAATCATTGTGCTGAGGGAAGCCAGACCTCTGAAGTGGATGTACCTGGATTCCATAGAGTGGAAGGCCTTCATGCTAAAAAAGGCCAGGTTTTGTCTGGAAAAAAACCAACTTAGCTTAACTTTCTGAATAGAAAACACTCAGAGTGATTACGGAAAACAGAGTAGAAAAAAATAGCTTTCCTAACTGCCATGCTGTTCTTGTGGGCAGACCCTTACCTTCAGTCAGCTCTCTCACCGGTGCTAGGGCCTTTACCACAGAAAATCTTCTGCGACAAATCGTCCTTGAAGTTATCGTGTGACAGGGCACAAAGAGAGATTCAAACACGTATTTTCATCCTGTTCCATTATAGATTCTGAGGAAAGGTCTTAATGTTACCAAAATTTGGCTTATAGACCAGCCTCTTGCTTCTTATTTCAGCCTCAGTGAGTTGTCCCCCTCAACGTTCCGGACACCACCAGAACAAAGGGTGAGGTTAAACTGAAGGCTGCAGACCTGGTCACCAGCAGGCACAGCACAGAGTCCGTCATAGGAAACAGAGCAGTTTGCTGAACCAGGCAATATATCAATCCTTTATGCTATGTACACTTTATTTACAGGGCATTTGCAGATTCAGAATGATGATAAATGAAGCTGCAAAACACAGTTTGATTTTCATCATGTCGAGGCGGAGAGAAGAGTAAAAAATTATTTGTGATTTTAACTTTTTTAATCAATCCCTAATAGTTAATTGAGATGCATTTCTTATGCTCAAGACTGAGTAAGTCTTGTTTATTACTACTTTTCTACCTTCTGCTTTATTTTACAGCCCTATGTCTGCTCAGTGAGTGTGGGGAATACTCTGCTTTACATGCACCACTGCATGGACAGATAGGAAGTTTTACCAAGGTCGACAGATGCTAACCTACTCAAAGAAGACAAGTTACTGCTACTTCCTAGTTCGGCAAACTATTATTCTTCCATGGTATCAGTTTGGGCAACATCAAAACTGTAATAAAAGTGCATTTTCCACAAGAAAGACAGCAGCAAGAGCACGATAATATTTCATAAATATAGATATTTTCTTTTCTCTTGTAGCATGCATGGAATTCAGTAATAATGCCAACTATGAAAAGAGTCACTTAGTACAACCATCAGTTAGTCACTGTGATCTTACATTTAATAGGTTCTTTTATTCAGATATTTGTCTCTCTACATATTTCCGTCTCCCCCAAACATGATTCTTGTAAGGTTCATGGTTTTTTCTACTGCTAAAAAAATCACTGATACGTATGATCTGACCTCTTAGCAAAAACATTTTCTAGAGTCATCTGGTTTTGTTTTCCAGAAATTCACCAGTAATTGTGCATTCCCCCCACTTAAAAGATTTTTATGAAAAAAAATAATTTTCTATATTTCTTTTCATCATGTATCTTAACATGCATAAGCAATATCACTACAGTGTCATAGACTGGCCATTCTCTCTCTCTCTCTCCTTTTTCTATGACTTATAAAGAAAGTTGGTGTTAATATAATAATGAATGATTTGCTCAAGATCCTGTTCATTTCTGCTGAGTGCTGGGAGAAGAAAGTCAAAGTGGATTTGGATTGCCACTTGCATAATTCAGTTTCTTACTGTATCTACTCAGCAACTTCTTAAACCAAATAAAGCAAAGAATTCTGGAATGGACACAATGAAGTCATCATTCCTAACCCATGGGGCTATATTTAAATTGTATACTGAGCTACAGCATCCCACTCTGGTATGAAGGGTGATTCAGAGTCACTGGTGGAAAAGGAGAAAAAACGCCAACATTTCCCCCCTTATTCTACCATGGTACAATATCAACTGTTTCCCACATCAATAGTAGGAAAAATGTATGTTCTTACCCCACAGCCTATTCCGTTGCCTGGTTCACATACAATTTTCCTCACTCCTGGTTCAGGAAGCAAACCCGCTCCGCAGCCAGGAGTTGGACACAGGACTCCTCCCATCTGCAGCACGCACTCCTCAGCCCCATAGCGCTGGTAGCGGTTGTACTACAATGCAACAGATTGGTGTTAAACTTCCAGGGCAATAAACATTCCAGTCCGTGTCTCCCCTTTCCCCCCTCAAAACTTGGAGCTTGAATCTATCCCACCTAATCAAGTCAGCTGTACTAATTTCTCACATGCTAAGGCCAGGTTATTTTTCTGATGCCTGGCATTTTGCAGGTATCTTTTTCACCACCAGAAAATTGTGTGGGATAGTAAAATCAAGAAAACAGCAGACTGTTTCTGCAAGTAACCTCAAGAACTTTTATACTGATATAAAACTAATAAATCATAACATGACATAAATAAATAAACATCATAAATATAGTCCAAAACCAGATACTGATAAATGCTGTATACAGATTGAAAGGAAACCCACAAAATATGCCAAGGATCTATATCTTGAGTACAGTATAATGTTTTAGATCAAAAGGGTTATTAAAATTGACCAGCTAATTTTATTTTCAAAATAAATTTCATTAAACTGATTGTCAAAACAAGTCGCTGATAAAAATTTATTTCACTGTTAGGTGTAGTTCTTTTCCAGTGTTTCTCAAGAAATTTTTTTAGTCTTTGCAGTTTTCATCTAGTTCCATACCGATAGCCTAAGAGGCCATGGAAATGCCTCCTTTTTAATGATAGAGACTCTGACACACAGCAAAATTAAGTAACATGCTCGCTGTATCCCTACTGACAGAAACACCTACTCTAAAACGACTGATGCCATTGCAATAACTTTCCCTGGTCTAACTTCCCCTGCTTTCAGCCTGAGCTAAGCTGAGCAAGTACAAATCATGCTGTGAACATGTAAATCACATCCCTTCCTAGTTTCTGCGTTGGTGCAGTTCCACACTAGTGGCTATACAACCCCTGTAAACTAGGCCTCAGATTCACCTATAAATCTGGTCTAGTGTAGAGTGAAATAAATGAAAGCATTTGGTCCAAACAGCCCCAAAGAAAACAGGAAAATCCAAAAGGCCAAAGAGAAAGGGAGTAGTATGAATTTTCTCTGTGAGCAGAATGACTTTATGGTGTGCTAAAGGAACAAAACAGAGCTTTATGTTACAGCACTCACAACAGTATTTAATGCTTCATAAATTTTTATCCCATAACTGCTCATGAAAATCCTGCTCCTTTTTTTTTTTTTGACAAATAAAAAATTCTCTCACCAATCCCCACCGCTCTCCAAAGAAATCCCACATGTAAAACTGAAGTAATTGAAACAAAACCTCATACACAAAGGATACAAAGAAGAATTTTAAATTACACAGACAGGATCACCACTGCATATTTCATGGATATATTTAAGAAAATTCTTCTACAAATGTCACCATAACACGTCTTGTTACACTGGGTTTTTAAAAATACTATGTGACTTCTTAAAACATAGATATAATATATATAGACATAAAAGTGGTGTGTCACAGAATAAATAAAATAAAAAGTTTAACAAAATGGAAGTATCCATCTTTATCAGTTAACAAAAAATCCAAACAAACTTCCTTTCAAAAGAAAAGTGAAGTCAAAAAGGAAAGAAAGCCTTCAAAATATCACCCAGTGTGTGAAAGAAAGAAATCCTTGGATCTTGGATCTGAAAGATACTAGTATTTTGAGAAATGTAGAAGACATGCCTGCAAAGTCACCTTGAATGCTAGGGCTCAACAAGTCAACTGGTGTTTTTCGGTTTTACTATTATGTTGGAATCTGGAGTGTGGCATAAATATTTAACATTGGACTCTGTCAATTTTCAGCAAAGTTTGTGATCCTTTCACTAAACACACGCTCAGTGCTCTGAGTCATTCTGCTGGCCTTGAACAGAAATATGGGTAACCACAGCTGCAAAACTCTCTGCTGACCTCATTTGTCTTCAGGGCAGAGACTGGACTTGAAGGTGAGGACAACGATTGTCTTATCCCGTTAAGTGGGGTAGATGTGGGATCATTAGCAGCTTCTCATTATGGAAGGAAACGCCAGTGACATTGTAGCTGAGATTCTGTCAGCATTTCCATTATAAATTCTTGGCTGAAATAAAGGATATGCTTTCCAGTCATTAACTTAGCATAAAAAGGCATGATGAGATTCCTCCTGTCTCCTCTACAATTTTTTTGATACACAAAAGTGGGAGATAGGTAAGAAGGGAATCAATTTGTCTTGTTAGAGAAAGCTACAGAAAGGAAATGTCCAGTCTACCTACTGGCAAGGTAGACAAAGCTGTTGCATTCTGTCCCACAAATTTGACATTTTGTTCTGGTTCAGCACAGGACTCATGCCAAATCAGTATACCACTCTCATCAGTGATTTTCACACTATAAAAGGCAAGAAAGTGATCAATTTGAAGACAGGAAAGATCCTACTAAATGTGTTTGCACATCTTGTCATCTAGTTATCAGTCTGGTTTCTACTTTCAAAGTCCAGATGCATTTATAAGATGTCATTTTCTAATTTCTTTTTCCTTGTGCCTGTACACTAGCTCACTTTAAAATCCAGCAACCAACTAAAACGTGTAGTAGCACAACATATACATGTTTGCTGCTGTAGTACAGTCATACATAACATACGTGGATTTATACTCTTTAATCAGTGGCCTGAAACAAAACGACTCACTTTACATTAAGAGTGCATTTATAAAAGGCTTGTAAAGGACCAAAACATTTATTGTATAGTGATGATGGCTACAGTTGCACTGTTTGGACTCCTTTTATAATTAACAGTAGAGATAGGATGCAATTAATCTTTTCTCACACAATTTTAGCTCTTCAAAAATTAAACATCTAACCTAAGCAAATCATACAGTCTCCAAATATATGGAGTGAGAAGAAACAAAATCCCAAGAAAGGAATTTATTCTGATTTACATGTGATGTCTAAGGTAGGTAGGATGAATCACCCTGTGAAACTGCCATAGTTGAAGCTGAGAAAAATAACTTAGGCTATATACCTAACACATAAAGAGCTGTCATTAAAAGATGAATCTAACTCTTCTGTACATTCAAAATATTTCACAATATCTATTACTCAATTGTTATCAATGTGCCTCCTGTTTAGAGATGCGCTCATCATGTGTAAAACGGTTTTGCATGTTACAAGGAGGAAAAATGTCTCCAATTATGTTAAGAAAAAACCTATTACAAAGTTTAATATATGGGGAACTTGATTGAACTGGCATTCATGGCATCTGATTTCAATTCCTGGCAGCAGCACAGCTTTCCTGTGGTTTTCACATAAGTCACTTAATCCATGCTTCTCATCAGTTCCCGATTTGTAAAGAGGGAGAATGATACTTGCTGATTTCACTGTAGTGTTAAGAGGAAAAATCCATTAATAGTCATGAGGACATCAAATACTATGGTAATGAGGGGCATAAAATTACACAGCAATCACCAGCCGTCTTCTGCTGTTAGAAATCAGCTTTTGAGCAAAGCATGTCAGGAATTCATACGCTACTGCAATAAGGTCCTCAGAAATACAAGTAGTAAATAGTTGCAGGATTCACCATAGACCCATATATTTCAATGCCTATTTGAAAAAAAAAGATCCTGTAAAAATATAATTTACTCTAAACCACTAGTGCTAAGGCAGCTAAAAGTATATGAACAATATAGTTGTAAAACATTCTGTTTCTATTTTTTCTTCTGAAAACTGCATCCTGTTGAGAACTTTCCCTTCACTTTGTGAATTGTCCCAGTCAAGTCAAATCTATACTTTTAATGGAATAAAATTTTGAGCAGAAAAAATTCCCAGTTCTAGTTAATGCTATTTCAACCCAATCATGCAGTCCTTTCATGCAATCTTTGCTCATAAAGATTTGTCAGGGCCTTTAGAAATGATTTTTATAAATTATAGTGTGACATAGACACGGAGGCTGGATAACTGTAACCATTTATTCCCAGCTCCCCACTTTCCAGAGTGGGCTGGTTTCCCTTGAGTCTTAGAATGGTACTGGGTTTTCAACCAGTGGAAATTCAATCATTTGATGATGATCAAGGGTAATATAAATTAAATCATTGGGCTGGCACAGGAATAAACCAGGTTTAACTATGGATTGAAGTCTTTTCAGTTACATTGAGATTCAGACACTAAGACAAAACTGAAATGCACCCGATGCACAAAACTCTTGCAAGTTTGTGAACACTTTGTGAACACGCCGATTCCTTGCCATGTTATTTAATTTCTACCTTATACTTTAATAACACAGAATTGTACAATTGTTGGGTTGGAAGGGACCTTAAAAAATAATTTATTCCAACATCCCCTGCCACAGCACATATGCCTTGTGCAATTTTAATTTTGCTTTTACACTTTGGGCACAGTTTTCTTCATTTTGCTTTTTTTCCCCTCACACCTAAAAGCATCTGCTCAGTAGTAGCCTTGCAGGGAATTTTACACAAAAGTTTACCAGTAGATGTAAAGCCAAAATTTCCGATCTCTGAAAAGTAATTTGATTAGTTGCTTCTTTAACTGCATGTAATGGTCTCAGAGGAAAGAAAATCTACTTTCTGGAGTCAGATTGTTTTTACTGCTCCTATAAATCAAATAACCATCTGTGTGTTTCAAAATTAGATTGTGGAGGCTATTAGTCCATAATGTAGACTAAGCACTTTATTTATATGTATTATACACATAGAAAAAAAAAAAAAAAAAAAAAAAGAATTAGTTCCATTATGTAATTAGGCAACAAAACCCTTAGTACTCATTGGACTCGTAATAATACTTTCAAAAGTGTCATCTAAAATATAGATTAAAAAGAGATGGACTGACATGGGTCTTCAAGGAGCAGTTCTTGAATTACTGGGCTCCTTTGCTGGCCAGCAATATGATGGGAAGAGCAAGTTCAGAGCATCAGCTCCTTCTTGTTTCCACAGAAGCACCACAATGCAGACCAGAAAGAGAATCTCGTCTACAGGCTGGCATTTGTCTGATTTTGGAGAGTCACGGAAAATTGCATTCTCAGGAAATGCAACACAAATCATGGACAAAATTTAACTAGAGTAGAGAGGGTGAAAGAAAGGGAAGTCTGCAGTTTGCAGAACGATATGAAAGAAAACACATAGTGAGAAGTATGAAAACAGAAAATAAAGAATGCTGAGAAGAGAGAGGACACTGGAACAGGTTATAGCAGAAATCAAACAATATATGAGAGGCAACATGGTACAATGAAAAAACTGGACTAAGCACAGTATATGGCTTGGCACTGTATTTACAAACTCTTGGAAGTTTGTGATCTTCCATCATTTGTGGGATCAGTCTGAATGGACTGAATGCTGAACATTAACGTTCAGTTCCTTCTGACTCTTGTGAAGCTTTATTCCACATTTCTTTCTCTCTTACAAATGATGACCACCAAGGCTGTAACTGATGCAAGGTAATTTTTTCAGCTGATGCTGTTGTTGTGCAACTGAGATGCACTGAAGTAGACACTGGCTCCTGGGAATTGAGCTTCTCAGGTCAGAGGAGTTAATATATACTTATTCCATGAAAGCAGATCGAAGTCATCCAAGTGATGAAAGAAGTCCCAACTTCTACATCCACCTGAGACCCTGAACACTGGTGTTTAAGCCCTCCCTCTGAATTTAATGAAAGTTGGGTGGAAGATAATTTTTCCATTTATTTTTAGAGGCACTCAAGTTGTTACAGGCATTGATAGTTGCTACAGACAAATAAATAAATGGAAATTTGGGTTCTACACAAAATGACATAACTTTTGGTTTTGACAGGAAAAGAATACTCTTTAAATTAGTTTTGATCACAAGTACTTTCTCCTTCTTTCTCTCTTTTTTGTTCCAGCTATTGAACGAAAAAGAAATTACTTTTACTTGTCTAGTGTGCAGACAACAAGTTAAAAAAGGAGTAAGAGAATAGAAATGCTCTGCCTATGACAAGAAGTCAAAGAGGATAAAATTCTGATAATGCTGGAGAGACAAAGCTAAGGAACCCACATGGTTTCAAATTACCTCTGAAGTCAGGGAAGAAGGTGGTTAGGAGACATTCAAAGGGGATATAGCATGAGGAGAAAAGAGAAATACATCACCAGTCATATGAGCTTGCAAGACTATAAAGACTGTTGTGTAGTTTCAGCTATGAAAAAAAAAGGTGTTGTAAAGAAGATTTGGAGTTAAATACAGTAGCTCAATTTTAGAGAGAGAGTTGATGAGAAGGTGATGACAGATCTGAAAGGTGAGCCAAATGAGATGGACAGAATTCAGGTACTAAACGGAAAGTGGAAGAAACTGAAAGGTGCATGTAGGTATCACTCACATTGTGTAGCAGCTGAAATCTAGGGGACTAGGTGAAACAGCAAAGATCTGCAAGGCAGTATACTGGAAAAGATACAGAGTTGAGAATGCTAACAAAATAACATAGTAATTGAACTGGATAAATTATTCCATGAAATTTTTTTCTTTTTTTTTTTTTTAACTGCATGTGAATTATCGAGAGGGATCTTACATTTTTTTCAAGTGTAATCAAAATCTCTTGATCTGCAAATACTTCTGAAACACTTTGTTTATCATATTTGACAGTTTCCTGCACTAAATTCAGCTGATGAATTAGAATTGTCACATGACATTAATTTTGCTTGAATGGGTAAATATCTATCAATTAGTTTAAAACTCACTTTATATTAATGTTCTGTAGCATATACTTAAAAAAAATGCTCTAGCAAGTATTGCAAACAAAAAAAGTATCAAAAGGACTTTCCCCTTGCCACACACACAGATCGTATAAAGATTTCTTTAAAGCCTCAATTAATGTTAAACGATTTCTATCCTCACTGTACATCTTTTGATACTAGATGTACATCTCTTGAAGTTACAGCTCACAGCAAAACCTAGCACAAGTCCACACCACCTTTCAATAGCATGGGGATGTGCATACTATTATTTTACCCTATTATTTTCAAAATAGGGTACTCCTTAGAAAAAGTTTCCCCAACTTGCAAGGAAATGTGAACAAAAATTAAAAAAAAAGTAAGAAAGAAAGAAAAAGAAAAAAGAGTGCTTCAAGCTTGCTCTGATTCCACAGATATAAATGCCCACAACATTTCTAAAGAAACAGTGAGCAGTGATATGACTTGCAGTAGCAGCTGATAGGAGAGATCTGTTAAAATTGATCATTCTCCTGTCAAAATATCAAGAAACTGGCCAATACATTCTGCAAAGTTGTCACAAAAGATGATATAGCAGAGAAGTGAAGCTATACATTACTTAGCAGCTTCTTTTCCTGCCACTAGCATGTCTCATCTGCTTCATCTGTGCTGTGACCTGTTGGGGGCACTCAGGTATAGCAGCAGATTGCTTGCTCTTGCGGTATTTGTTTTCCCTCCCAGCCTTCAGATGTAGCTCTTATTTTATTCATGAATCTCAATATTCCATTTAAACAATTAAACAAGGGGTTTTTTTTATCACTTTGGGGAGAAGAGGGAAGTTTCTCAGAGAGAGTCATTAGGGAAACTCCATAACAGTTCACTGCAAGTCATCTTGCTATGTTGATATATTGTAGTGTTTAGGTCTGAATTAAAGTGTTCTTGCTGCTGTCTCTGGCACTGGCTTGTTGAATTACCTGCCTTCCACTGTACTGGGACAGAGCACAGATTTAGTGCATCTTTAACATATATTTGTAAGTAGCTTCTACTATCACCACTTGTAGAACCATTTGCATTTACTTGCAGAGACAACCAGGCTGATAGGGCAAGTGGCTACTGCAGGAGACTAATTTTCTTATATTGTGCTATTTTTCAATAGCTTCCCAGTTAATAAATCTTTCATCCCAATCCTGAGAGAATCTCAGGTACCTATAAAGGGAAGCAGTTAGCCAGCATGTTGGACTGCATCCATTATGCTCGGGGAAAAGAATGGATTACGAACAGATCAAATCGCAAGAAAAGCTCAACAGTGCTAAGGATATTTAGAAAGCTTCAGGGTTTATACTTCCTGGGGCCGCACGTCCAGGACACTCTCTTTGCCTTGTATAGACTTTTGTGCACTGGGAGAGTCTCTGAAAAGAAGGTCCAAAACAAACCTGGCCAAACTGCTTTTGGAGATGTTTCTAGGTCAGACTCTCTGGCACCTTCTCAAAGGCTCAAGTATCTAGTGGGGTGGCAATCTGTTGCTAAATGTATTGGTGTCACTTGTTCAGATAGTCACTCTGGAAACTGGTTTTGTGTGGTAAATCAGGTATCCACAATGCAATTCACATATCTGGGAAAGATGTACTCTTTTTCTTCACCACAAAAACTACCATCACCTCTTTCCATAAAGTCTAAGTAAAAATATCTCTTTAAAAACTAATTTGTTGCCACTAACTAAATCTAAAAAGATAGAATTTTCAGCTACAATGAAATTTTCCATAAAGTACATTCCTGAGGGAAGAGAAGGCATGGGAGTGTTACATGTCCAGGAGACTACCAAGAAGTTTGACAATTTGGACAACTGTATTATTATTATAAAGCTCTGTTTAGAAAATATTAATCAGCAGCTTTTCATGCATCAAGTTAAAGAAAATGTTTTTTTTTTTCTTCTCAGATTTAGTTTTCCTTCAATACTTACATTTAGATAAAGAAACATTTTCTTTGGGTAGACAAATAGACAGGGAAACATATATTTTCAAGTAGTTTGATCCTGCAAGCTACTGAAACTCTTTCTCTCTTAATATCATCAACAAAAAATATATATGGTCATCATTTACAGGAAATAAATACTTGATGAACAAAAGGTAGAGACCAGGGTTTTGTATTAGGAACAGTTGCTTGATTTCAATTTGACTGAAATTTGTTTGATAAAAGCACGAGAGTTGATGAAGCAGACTTCTCTAAGGCATTTGTCATGCTGCCGCCTGGCATTTTGATTAAGTATCTGGAGTGATACAAAATTAACATGCCATATATTAAGAGGATGGAAACTTAGCTATCTGGCATCTCTAAAAATAATTGTAAATGGACAATCATTATTAAGCAGGTGTTTTTCCAAAAAGGTCCTGAAGGTATTGACTCTTGACCTTATGCCACCTAGAATTTTTATCATTGACTTGGAAGAAAACCAAGAACATCAGTGACAAAGCTTGTAACTATTTGAGAAAAGGAAGTAATGAACATGTAACATGGATTGTTAAGTTCGTGCTACAGGGCTACCTGAACTGTTGGTAAACTGGGTTTATGCAAACAACTTTCCAGCACAGTCCAATGTAAAGTTATCTTTCTAGGAACAAACTATTACCCAAAATTGCGGAATGGGATTTCCGTTTGGGAAGCAGTGTGATGGGTTGTGAGCTGCATCTGAGCTGTGTCCATCCACATCCAAAAGCACTGAGGCACCTCTTAGGTGAATAAATAGAAATATCTTGAAGGGAAAATATATTATTGGGCAGCCACTGATTTGTCTGGAACCCACAAGTTCCAGGGGGAATGTCCACTTCAAACTGAAAGATTCCTTCGTTCTGTCTTAAACATATTTAGTTGACAGTCTGGCTGAAAAACAGACTCCGTTTTGCTGTACAATCATTTTTAAAGTCCTATTTCACAGGCATGGTGGCTTTTTCCGAGATGCATTCATAAGCTGAAGTAATTTTTTGTGATGATCACCTACTGCCTTGTGACAGGACAAAGGGAACTGGAATTGTAAAGGATTTGGACACTGAGGAATGGGAGATACGTGATGTAGGGAGCCTATGGGTGCTGGTGGAGTCATGGAAGGAAGAGGCTGTGAATTTTTTGTCTTCTGCTACTGAGAGGTATAATAGGATTGAATGTCTGCAAGTGATTTGAAAACAAAGAATGGATGCTTTTCTAGGCAATATACTCCAGTTTAAACAAGAATTAATACAAGAAGTCATGTAATATGTATTCTAAAGGAGATCAGAACAGATTATCACAATAGTCCATTCTGCTTTTTTAATCTGTCCTTAAATACATAAGTATTAAAAAAATAAATCAAAATAGGATGTAAAGCAGTAGCATGCCCCTATTATTCTTTGACCATTGCTTGGAGTGGAAGAAAATATATGTTGGTTGATAATACTGATATTGTAAGCAGTCTGAATAAAAGCTATATAAATAATTATGATTTTTTTTAATCAAATATACATGATAAAAGAAAAAGACACACTTTCTATCTTTTTAAAAAGCAAATGTATAACTAAGTAAATATAAAAAATACGTAGATAGCCATGTGAATAAAGACTTTGCCTGAAATTCCTTTCTTTCTTCATTTATCTTGGTTTTCAGCCAACTTCTCCTAAACTGTCAATGTGTGTGACAACTTCAAGCAAGATCTACTGCGGTCATCAGTAGACTTATGATAACAGTGTTTTTGTAGGGACAGAATGCAATTGCAATATTTATTATATTTGTATGGACTTATGGAATAATTCAAGCCTCATGGCAACGTTCACTTCTTGCAAAGAAAGGCATTAGTTAAGACTGTAATGATAACCACTGTATTCAAATAATCTCTTAGTATAGCCAGTTTCAGAGAAAGGCAAATATTTGTAAGTCAGGCCCATTCTGCAAAACAACTTTCCATCTGCATAGTTTGATGCTCCTAATACTTGATGACGAAAATTTCTCATCTGTTTAAGTGTATTCAATACAAAGAGGAGTAATTTCATTGTGAAAGTCTGAAAGAATACCAAAAATATTACAAGTGGCAAAAATACTGGTTTTATTTGATTAGACAGAGAGGCTTTCCTTATCAAACTCCTCTACTCTTTTCAAGACTTCTTTTACTGATAGACAGAAATTAATTCTCTTTTCTTTTATGGTTCCTTGTAGTTTACATCATCCCACTTTTGAAGTTTGTATATGATCATATAATTCAACACTCTTTTAGTGCAAAGGTATAAGGGTAGGCAAGTGGAAGAAAGAAAGTATTAAGATTACATAAACAATCTTAAATATGACATTTCCTAATGTCTGAATTCTTCATTTGTACTCTTAACTCTTCATTTTTACATCTACCACTTCCTTTTCTAAAATCCAAACAGTAAATAAAAAGAAAGTCCATCAATTAAATTCTATTGCTATGTCAGTGGTCATTAGCAAGGCTGAGGTCTACACCTCAATTCTCAGAGCTCTGCCAGTGGAGCTATCAAGGTCCGGTTCAACCCTCTCCCTCATACTCACTGTCTCTTGGTTTCGCTGTTCACTCCTTTTCCTTCAAATCTCTCTTGTCCCACTCCTCCTGCTGTGCTTAGCCTTACCTCTTCGTGCAGCTCAGTAAGTACAACTCTTACTTTATTTACCAGTTTCTCTAGCAAATTTCCATATTTGGCCCTTCCCTTCCTGTCCTTTGTCCCAGCTCCTTCTCAGAGCTTTATCTCTACCATTCTGGTTTCTAATCCTACCCTCTTTCACCAGCCAGCCCCATTTCTCCAGTGTCCCCAGGCTTCTCACTCTGACATCCATTTCTCAGCTGGCTCTAACCAGCCTCTTGGGCCCATCAATCCTCATCAAAATTTCTTTTATTTTCTCTTCCTAAATCCTCAATCTCACCAGATTCCTGCTTCCAGTATTTCATTCTGTCTTTTTTTTACCCTGTTCCTGTCAGACAAATCCTCCCACACTCCCTTTCATTGCTGTCTTCTTGCTGAGGAAAAGCTGAGTCCCTGAGGAACTGGGCTTTGACTTTCTATAACTGAAGGGGGGTGGCGGGGTGGTGGAAGAGGAAAACTAGAAGTCTAGAAAATGTACCAGCAGCCCTAACTGTAATAAAAAAAAAAAAGGGAGTGACAGGGAAAGGAGAAGAAACAGGGTGTTCTTGACAATATAATCCAATCTAAAACCTAAGAAACCAGACTTTGAATTAACATTTCAGGAGCTGCTTTTGCTTCTGTCAGAGCCCTCTTATAACCTTCTGCGAGTCCCTTGGTGCCAAGTTCATTTAAGGATGCAGAGATTCTCATGTAGAACACACTAATGCTGAGCTTTCAAGCCCTCAGTCCCTAGTATCTTCAACTCTATGTCAGGCCATTAGGCTTTATAACCAGTTCATTAGGAGAGATACTTCAGAGACAAAGACAACTTGAAGTTCAGGAGCACTGAGCATTTGAAAATTCAACTTGCTGCTCAAAATTTAAGGCCATTTTCTCAATACCTCTATACATTAATTTTATTATTGACAAAATAATAGCTCTGACCATCTTGTGAGTGCTGTAGTGCATGCTTTCCTAAAATCCTTCTACAGAAATAGTTTTCTGAGTACAAAGCACAGCTATAATTATGAATGAAAAACACACTTTAAAAAGAGAAAAAAGGCCACAAAAAGAGATGGATAATACCATGTGTAGCTTTAAGTATCAATCCCTTAGTCAGATTGTTTGTCTATCTGCTGGTTGAGAGAGCCTGTTTACTGCTGTAGTCGAAAGCTGAAAAGCCGTGGCAGATAGCAGATGTAGCAATTAATAACCTGTCAAGGCTGATGGATAGAATGAAAAAAAAAAAATCTCACATATATCTCCTGTGTGTTTTTTTCCCCACATTTCAGGTCATTGGGGGTTATGAGATACACTCTGCCTCCCTGGAGAGAGACGAAACTGTCTCATTAGTGTCTATCTTTCATGACATTAAGAGGTTGCCTTTGAGATGCTAACTCACCTGTTCTTCTCCCAGAATCCTGAAGTGATGAAGCTCTTTAATCAAGGAGTCTGGACAGCCAGCTGTTGGAAAGAAACAAAAATAGGCATTTTAGAACTTCCTGTTAGTGTAGTTTCAGCACAAGATACATAGATGCAGAGAGGATAGATATACAGATTACCTTAGATAAAGAAGATTAGAAAGATTAGCCATGGTTCTGTGGGCATCAGAATGCTGAAAACCATCTATCAAATAATCCTTCCACATTTCCAAGCATGCTACCAAGAATGCTTAGAAAGGTTATATTCTGAATATTTTAACCCTTTCCCCAAAGGACTACAAACGAAAGCAAGATGAAAAGGGCAGCACTGTCTGCCAGATACTGCCAGACCCTTAGTGTAAGCCAAAAAGCCTGTTAAAAGAGGATCTCACATCAAAACCTTGGAACTACCCAAAGCTGAATTCTGATTCACACAACAGGTTTTGACTCCTTTCTAAGGATAATACAGGATTTTCCTTTTTCCCTGAAGGATTTCATAGGCCTCTCAGATCACTTTAATTTTGGTTGTCGCAAATACAACCCATTTCACAAATATGTAGCTGTCAACCATGAGTGTAATACACAAACCAAATAAGCAGGCAGGGGAATGATTTGCCAGAATTTTGCAATCAGATTCACATTCAGGTGCTACACACTTTCACATCTGTAGCAGCCAGTAAGAAACAGTATGTCTTGCTAGATGCCATGCATTCTACCGACCTGTGATTACCTTCCTGGTGATGAAATCCAAGGCTGCTACTCACTTTTGTACACTATTAGACTCATTTCTGGCAAGGGATAAAAGTGCAGACTGTGAAAGCAATCTGGGCTTTATTCCTTTTACCATAAATTGAAGCATCTGCTTGTGAACAGAGAAAGTTCCTTAAAAGGAATTAAGAGCATAGTTCTCCCCAGAACATAGGAGGAACTACGATTTTCATCAACCTGCTTTTCTGCTGATGCAGCTACAAATAGTTACCTCTCACTCTTAATGACTGCCATTAAAAGGGTGAAAATGAATTTAGAGACAATTGTCAGGAAATCTCCATCAGCACTGCGGCTTCACTCAAAGCCAATGAGGCATGGCCTACACTCACAACTTCTGTTGCCATAGCTGTCCCAGGGATACAAACGTAAAAGCTTTTATACTTGCAAGTGACGTAACTAAAGCAAAGGCAAACCAACACTGTAATCACAATTACAGTCTTCTACTGGTATACTTTTTCTACTTAGAGAACTGATTTAAATGATACTCAAATCAGCTTCTTGCTGGTAAACGCTTTATCTCCATTCAGAGGAAATACAGGTAGAGAATGCACTATCAACACAACTTCATCAGCAAACCATTTTAATTGCTTTGGTAGCCAAGGTTTAAGATGTCCAAGATTTAAGCATATGGTAAGAATTATCTTTTAATGTCTTGTCTCTTACTAAATATTGGTATTTTCTTTCATTTAAAAAAACCTGAGATATTCTTATAGGCTTCTTTCCACCCACCTCTTCCTTCCTCTCGCACCCAAAGATACTCACATATTTGAATGTGTGAGTTTTAGCTCTGAGTTATTTTTTTTAATGGATTTTTATTCTCCTCAATTCCTAGGTCCATGACTCCTGGATCACCTTTAATTTTCTCTCCTCATTTCCTCCATGCTTAGGTTCTGTTTATTCTTTTTCTTGTTCTCAATGCACTTAAAGTTGTCCTTACTACTTTTACCACAGAATCACTGCTATGCAGCATTTTTCTGTCTATTTTCATTGTGATTTACATCTCTGTCTTCCAGCTCATCCAGACCTTGAATATATCAACTTTGTTTTACTAACTTCTTGATCTGAGGCCTGACTTGTAGCCAGACCTGTTGACTTCTCTGTTTCAGATCAGAACTCACTGTATAAAACACAGTTCCCTTCCTTACCCTCAAGCCCTTATGTAATTGTTAATTTTTTTTTTCCTCATGTAATTTTCCCTGAAAAGATAGAATCATGGAATCATAGAATAGTTAGGTTTGGCAGGGACCTTTAAAGTTGATCTAGTCCAGCCTCCCTGCAATAAGCAGGGACATCTTCAACCAGAGCAGGTTGCTCAAAGCCCCTGACCTTGAATTTTTCCAGGGATGTGGGGCATCTACCACCTCTCTGGGCAACCTGTGCCAGTGATTCACCACGTCCATTGTGAGAAAACTCTGCATTATTTGTAATCTGCTCTAGGAATTTCTAACTGTAGAGGATAATTACGATTTCGTGTAATACTGCATGTTAATCTTTGGCAGATGTTAGCTTTGTAGCACCAACTAAACTGCTTTGTGCTTGTCTTTCTTTTTTGCAGTCTTTACAGCTTCTTCCTAGCCCTGTCATTTCTTTCTTCCCTCTTATCCTTTCCAATTTATTATTTACTAAATCCCTTAAGATGGGAAAGTTTCCTTTTTCTTTCCTAACAAGAACTTTTTTCTTTCCATTCTCCTTGAAATCCCATTCTGTCCAACATGCATAATTCATATAATCTCCCTTATGTGAACTTCTTACATGCATCCTCTCTTTCTTTCATGTTAGAGACTATAAACACTTTGGAACCAAGGATTGTTGCGAAACAATGTTTAGAAGTATGATGATCTATATAGACATATCTATAAACCTCTGTATGTTTAATTTAATTCTTAGTAGTTGTCCACTGCTGCACCCTCTTCCCAATACAATATTTTGTATAGTCTATTTTTCAGAGACTTGCCCAATCTAATTTTTAATATTTTCATAGTCCCACTTTCACTGGATCTTGAAAGCTGATTATACAAAAGATCCTGAAGTTACCAGCAAAGGAGGAGAAGGAGCTTAAAAACCATGTCACTGTTGGCATGATGTTTTCCAGCAACGAGTTTGGAAATGTCAGATGCATACAATATTAACACATTAACACATTAAAAGTCTACTGTCTGTAAGAAGGCCTTTTATTTCTTCACATTGCAGAAGAAAGCAAAGAAGAAGCAATAATTTGAGGAAACAATGGAAATTATTATCGTCAAACAATAATTTGAGAAAAAAAATAAAGAAGAAATATGGAGCACAAAAATAAAAAAAAGAAGACAGAAACATCATCCTTGCTTTGGATATTTCTGTGTGGATTTCTGATATTGCCTATTTCTACTTTAATTTCTTCTGTTCTGTAAGTGGACTTTTGTAAAACATGCTCCAACACTGTGGTCCACTTTTACTAAATATCTGGGAGTTTTGAAAAGTCTTGGATAATGTAAAATTCCTACACTGTGACTAGAGACAAAGACTATAAATAAATAACTATTCCATAAATAAAAAGAGAATAAAAAATACCTATTCTGCTGAAAAGCATTAAGAACTATTTGTCATCTCACCCCAAAAACCACCCATATATCCATCAACATATTCATGTATATGTAAATACATGATGACTTCAAAATTATTACAAGTTAAGCACAGCACCCAATGGTTTTACTGGCAAACTGTGCATACCAAAAATTAAAAGAAAAATGTATGTATTTCTAGGTCACTGATGTGCAACTATTGTATGCCACATGAAATAAATAATCCTCACTTTAGAAATTTCTGCTATTTTTGGTAGAATGCTTTGAGGATTAGTTTATATGCCTTCTGTAGTAAATAACCCTTGTAATGAATGGTCTCAACAATTACTAAAATTTTCTGTTTCCCTCTTCCCAATTATTGCTTGAAAAAGCACAGGCATCTGTGAAATTTCCACAGACATAAACCGAACCATAGTAATATTAAATAAATCAATCAATTACAATTATACGTAAGAATTTTAAAAGGAAATGATGCAAAAGCATGGACAATTGCCTTTAATCAGAAGCCAAAACTCACTATCGAGGACATCTGCAGACTGATAAAGTGGCAGCTAAATTGTGTATTAATTCCCTCTTTCAACTCACATTCAAACCTATGTGTTTCAGGTGTTCTTGGCTACAATGACAGTTATAGTTTTTTGCCAACTGTGAAGTCTGAGCAAGATGTAAGGAATTCAAAATTTATGCAAATCTTTAAGATTTTTATACCACTTTTTCCTCTGACATAGTTCCATTGACCTCAAAGCAATAAGAAACCTATGAAACTAATGTGAAGTCTCAGGAATGAGCCTGAGTCTAAGAAGGAAACTAAGTTATGAAGGAATCATAACCAGTTCACAGCACCAGTAGCTTAATAAACTCATCACAAGTAATTTCTTTGCTTCTATTTAAGCATTTATTACTTCAATTAAATTTAAACATATTACTTGCTTCTGAATATTGCATCATACCCCAGATTACTGGTTTGAATAATTTTCTTGTTTCTTGATTCTCCTATTGCTTTATTATTTAACTCCAAATATTGCACTTATGAATGGAAGGTATACATTCAAACGTACAGAAATTTGCAACTGCAAATTTACAATTTACATTGTGATATTCTCTTCATAAAGATATAAAGATATTTTTCATCTGTTCATATAAGTATATGTATCTCCATTAGAGAAGCAAAATTTAGGAAGGACAATTTAACGTATCCTAACATTATAAATCTCCTGATTTCAACTGGGCTGAACACACATTTTCAGCTACACTTGTAATTAAACTATGATTCTAACTACTACCAATTTAATTACCCGAGTCTTCACATATTTTTTCTCAGACAGAATTAGCTTCTGGTTTTGTTTTTGCTTAAAACTATCACTTTGTATGACTTATGTTCTTGAGTGAGAAGGCAAAGAAAAAATTAAATCAACCCTTTAATATTGCATAAGCTGTCAAAATGAAAGCCAAAAATGACTACTGTTACAAATACAGCTGACTGAGAACCAATGCAAGTGCCAGGTCCGTGATGGAACCACCAGCCCCAACTGTCCCTGCCCAGCCCCCGGGGCACCCCATGGCCTGGGACCCCACATCAGTCCCTGGGGCCATCAGCCCCTGCCCCAGCAACACCACAGCAGGGCTGGTCTCCATCTCCCCACAGCCCTGTCCAGCCATGGGCCTCACTGAGCTGGGCCCACCTGCAGGCCCACGGTCAGGCCTGGCCTTGGCCTGTCCCCATCCCCGGGGAGGTGCCCGATGGCAATGGCTGGGGCTGTGCTGGTGCCCCCGCTGCCTGCTCTGGGATGGGGGTGGGATGGGGGTGGGATGGGGGTGGGATGGGCCCTGGCTGAATTTTAACCTCAGGGAATAATAGAAAATTATATAATGTCTTCATTGACTGCAGTTACAAGAGTATCTATCTTTACTGTAAGACCATGTGCTATATTTTATCTCCTACCATAGGTTTGTAGCATTATTTCCTGCTTTGCATTTTAAATGTCATCCTTTCCCCAAATGGAACAGTTGGTTGAGATTAAATTCACTGAATTTAAGCATCTAAATATTGTCTTTGTGAATCTAATATATTCATTGCATGCTTCCTTCTTAGTCAATAGGAGGAAAAATCATGGCATGATTCACAGGGTAATTCTCATTGTTTGATACTGGCCCAAAAAACTTACCTCCATTAACTGAGGAGTCTAAGGCAACTAGGTAAGATTTATACACGTAACTTTCAGAGTCTTAAAGTTAGATGAGCTTAATTTCACCCAACAGCTGCAAACCCAATCATTTCTGCCCATGCTTAACTTTGAGCATGTAAATTTTCACATCATATTTAGCTCTGTGCAAACTGAGCATTAACATTATGATCAGAGAATAACTTCCATTTCTCTCACTTAAAATTTATGTCTGCATCAACACTTGTTAATTCTGAAAAGTACATACCCTTTTCTGAGCTCTGAAAACAACCATGTAAGAATATCTATCAGTGTCCTTCAAAGGGTTTCTTTCCACAGTGCTAATTGCTAAACTGAGCTTGCAACTGAAAAATGTTTCAAATACATAGAATAACCACTTCATGCCTAGGAAATTAATGGATGTCTGTATTTTTTTTTTCCTGACTGTTCTGCATAGAATTTAATTTTACTACTATATTTCCTATATTTCCATACAGATAGGGAAAATGTTCCATATTACGAAATAATACTTCTAGAAGCTTGGAAATACAGCGCTCTAATGGCAGTACTTGCAATATAGCAATGATTATATCTCTCTCTCTATTTATATGTCAGTGTACGGTAGCCTGCCACGTGCACAGAAAGGGAGTAAGGGAAGGAGGCAAGGAAAGCTCAGAGGTGCTTGTTATAGTGGGTGTCCATCCACCCAGAGCACACCAGGCTCTAACTACAGTGGGAGGCAGCAGCTGGGACTCCATACACAGGGTACAAGTACTCAACATGGCATGATCCAGCCCAGATGGTTCTGTTGAGGACCAGCAGGAGGGCACAGCCCTGCACCACCCCCGGTAACAAAAGGGATGGTAACAGGAGAGCAAGAAGAGGGAGGCAGGTTAGACTTCATACATAACTTCATAGTTTGAAATCCTGTAATCAGCATGCATTTGTTTGTTATGTCATTTTCCCAGTCTCTCCCAACCTGTTCAACTAGTTGGAATATTGGTGTAAAAAATACACCTTTCTTCTGTCTGTGTCTCTTCCAGTGAAAAGCAATCCTGTGCGGGTGACAGCGCAGTCCCTTGTACAGGCACTGACAACGATTTCAAAGTATGAAGTGACTTCACTCTGCTTGTGTTAATTAAATGTTTTGATGTTTTGGGTGACCTTTTCTCATTTTTGATGTTATATGAACATGAACAAAGACAAAACTAAGGAGTGTGTCTGGAATGCATAAATATTATTGAAAAGAGAAAAAGATATTATGAAGAATATCATTTAATACAGAACATAAGCACAGAATCTTTGGAATATTGCTTGTGCTTGTGTATTGTCAAACATGTAGAAATGTTTTCGCACAGAACCCACAGGAGGGTATTATATTCCTTATATAGAAATATTGTTCCTAACTACTATTAATCATAAAATCACACATCAAACTCAAAACCTTCTCATGAAACCAGCTTGAAATCATTAGGTTTGCCTACTGATTTACTATTAACAAAAGGCCTTATTTATCTGCTTTCTGAATTCTCAATGTTGCTCATGCATTCAAGCCACATTTGCAAAATGAAATTTTCTGACCCATTAACGCATACTTCTATTTTGATGATCTTCTATTTTGATTGTGATTGGGGTAGGTTCAGCCAGGAAACATTCTTCCTCAAGAAAGAAAACCAAACAACCTTTTATTCAACAGATGCACAGTGGTTATCCCCTCGCCTTACCTAATAGCATCAGAACTTTTCTCAGGGAGTATAATAGCTATAGATCAATTTCAAAATGCTACAAGCAGGATTCACCCTGTTGGACACTAACACATCTGACGATCTATTTTTTGGTAACCAAATATATTGTACTGGCCACCTTACAACTGATGCAAGAAATAACATATCCAGTAAAAAACCCCACAAACATGAAGCAAAAAAATTACATGGAGTTCTTTACTTGTACTCATTCTATTTTGATGACATCAGTTTCCAGATGATATTTTTCTGTACAGTAATCTAGATAAGTAGATAGCAGGGTAAAATAAACATATACCGGAAAATAGATATATGAGTTGATTTAAATAATACAGATTCCTTTGGGAAAATATATAAAAGGAGATATTTTCAAAAGCAAGAATTATCGAATTCTGTCCTTTCAAAGTCAGCAGGCATGTATTTAGATTGCAAAGCTCAGCTCTGCAGTTGGACAATGCTAAACCAGAGAGCGTGACAAGCAATACTTGCATGTGGTTTACATACCTGGACGTGAACTTGGTGAAGGTCTTTACTATAATTCTTTAGAAGTGTCTCTAAAACTACAAATGGTGGAGTGGTTTTTCAGCTCAAGCAAACCAGCATAGCTATAATTAAATCAATCGTGCTTACACATGTTCATACAAGCAAAAAAATTAGCTATGTTCACAAAATGTAATACATTGTTAAAAAGACTGTGTGCCAATAAAGGATATATTAAGTGCCCCTTTTTACAAAGCTTAATCTGCAATAAGAAATCTATTTGCTTTTTAAAAAAAATATTCAGAATTTAAATACCATTTTCTACTGATTAATGCCCCTGTCAAACAGCTTTATATGTTCATTTTCTTTTTCCTTATATGGCTTCTGACAGCTGAAGGCATTAAAAAGACCTATAATTTTTTTTTGCCTTTTTTTAATAAAGGCTGCTGAATCTAATACTCAAGAAATTTTCATGAAAGCTTGATTGTCATACTTGTCCTGTTTTGAGCAGGTATCAGAGATGTCAGTTGCCGAACTCTTTATATGCACTTAGTTTCAAAATCATCCAAAGACGCAAAAAGTTTTTTTGCTCGTGTAAAAATTCTGCAAAGGCACCACAATACAGTTGGGAAAGGGTCTCTTAAATGACTACTGGCAGCAACTAGAGCATCTCAGAGCAGACAAAATTCTTCTGGCCTGGCTGTCTCACACTGTACACAACTCTTTCTCACATTGCACACAACACTGTGCTGCTACTCACTGGTTTTCTTTTTTTTTAAATGGTGCTTTAAAGCCAAATGACTAGAAGTAATGAACCATGTTAGCCATTTTCTACTAGGGTCTTTCTTTCAATCTTTACAACAGAAAATATCAGCAAGAATACTGACCTGCTATTTCAGTTTAGCTTCCTTGCTTGCTTTTTGCATATTTAAAACAGACTTGAACAAGTACTGTTTACTCACATCAGCACTCACACCCTGAATTATGTTGAGCTGCACAATGCCAGCATGTCACTGCTTCTTATTTTTGGCAGTTGTGTGACGAACTGTTGAAAGAGTCTGCAGGAGGAGGGGAATTTTCTAAAAAAAATCAGTATTGACCAAAAGACTAAGATTTCAGGGTGACCATGCAATAGTGTAAACATATTTGTTTGTCTGTACCATCTGGTTGCTCGATATTCCAGTTTAAATTATAGGCTTAAATTCACCATGCTATTCTCAGTAAAGTCAGTGAATACTAAACTCACACAACAAACCAAAATCTGTGCTATCTGTAATGAGAAAGTGAACTATGACCTTTACTGCTCAAATATATCAAGTTCAGAAACAGATATAGAAAGGAGACTTCTTTCTTTCCATGCAAGTACTTACTTTTGTGGAATGAAAGTACATTTTACAGAAACAACGTAATTTCTTTTTTTTTTTGTAATGCTTCTTAATTCACAGAAATTACTTTAACAGTTTCTTCATAACAACAAAGAGACAGAAAATCATCAAGTCTAAGGCTCCATATAACCATTGTTTTCTTTTTAGATAAGATACAACAGAGCTGCTCTAAATTTCTTTTGGAAGACTCAACACCTGCCGTATAAAGCTTGGTAGTGAAAAGCTCATTGCAGGGATGTGGTCTGAAAGATCATCACACTCAGTATACTAGTATTTTAGCTCAATCAGCTCAATTCATGAAAGGCTCTCTCATCTTTTATTCAAAAAGTAGTTGAAATCTCTAAAGCAAATTCTGTTCTCTCAAATTCCCACCTTCATGCTGGCACTGGCCTTTGATGATGATCGGTACCTTAGAGAAGGCAAGTGAGAGGTCAGAAGCTTTCAGCATGTGGTGGAAACTTTATAAGACAGGAGATTGTCTTCTCAGGGAAAATCCATATATCCCTGAATAGAAGTCAACACAAGGCAAAAATAACTATAGAAGAATTTCATTTGCCAGTTGCTGATGGACAAGTCTTTAAAAGATTGTCACTTCTGAATGCCAGAATTAAGCAGGTGCAATACAGAAAATGCTAAAATGTTTCTAAGCTGAAATTAAACAAAAGTTCACACAGCCGTTTCCCAGCTGATGGCTTGATAACAGAAGTATATTATAAAGCCCAAGTGCTGAGAATCAGATTTGGAGAGTAAATATTTCTTCTTTTTCCTGTTAAAAGTTGAATTAAGAAAACCGTCCTCCTACAATTTTGGGAATGACAGATAGTAAGAACAGTTTCAGCAATTCATGTTGCAATAAATTTCTATCTCACTTGTATTTTACCAAGTGAGGTTATTCAACAGACTATGTACTATAGAGTAAGTCGTTGTATCATCAACAAAGAAATGGACAGGTGCCAGAAAATAAACACAGCTTTCCATTTCTTTAATCACAAAACTAGTGTTCAAGGATATTAAAATGCATTTTTTAAAAGTTATTTTCTGTCCATGGTACAGGAAAATCATTTTGCAAGTTAAAAAAAAAAATCTGTCAGAAAACCCAAAATGTACACATGTAGGTCTTGCTCTCTTACTCACACGTGCATAAGCATACACAAAATTACTATTGGAGGATGGAGAATGGCAAACAATAT
Organism: Scolopax mira; assembly: GCA_004320125.1. Classification (NCBI taxonomy): domain Eukaryota; kingdom Metazoa; phylum Chordata; class Aves; order Charadriiformes; family Scolopacidae; genus Scolopax; species Scolopax mira. The sequence continues at coordinate 40,711 of BJBW01003900.1, forward strand.
TCAGTGATCCAGAAACAGCAATGCTTTTCTTTCTTCTTTTGCATTCCTTTTTTTTTTTTTTCCCTGGGATATGACATCATTCTGTATAAACAGTATATAAAAATGCTATTCCTTTAATGTGTGTAGCATTTATAGGGCTTCAACATGAGCGCTTCACTGAGAGCTTAGACAAATATTTAAATTGCTACATAAATGACTCAGACTACAAGGCAAGCCCAGGCTACTCTAAAAATAAATGTTCATGGACAATAAACCCATCCAACCAAAAGAGAATTTTAAAAAGCCATGGAATATATTACGTCTCACAGAATAGTACAGACATATCTGTACGAATGGCTGTGATTTTCTGTTTTTCATAAAGATTTTATGACAGATAACCATTTCTAGAACACTAAAAAATGAAGCAATTGTCTAGAAGTGACCTGCACTCTCATAATGGAGGTGAAATCTTAATTGTTACCTAATTCTAATATTTTTCTTCCTCCTTTGCAGCAGCAATACATGTATTCATATCTTATTGCTCTCTGTGAGGGAACATGGCAAAGTTCCACTTGCGAAATGAGGACAGTTTTGCATTTCACCTTAATCAGATCAAATTAGGGCAGGTGGTAACCCTGCAGGCAACATAATTATGAAAAATGCCTGTGTTCAATACAAACTGTCCTTACAGTCTTGAGGTCTAATAGGACATCATAGTACAATCTTTTTACATTTTACTGGCAGCTCAGAGCACAGAAGCCCACAGAGGGGGGAACCACAGACTGCTCTCATTTTTCGCCTGTGCAAATCCAGACAAATAACACATATGTTCTTCAATATTTACTTTTCCATAAGAGGCTGAGTGTTACTGGGAGTGCAAAAGGTGGTGTGGGATGAAAACTGAAGTTAAATACAGAAGAACAAGAAATGAAGTCACTCTCTAGTCCCGTTTAATTCTAATAACATTGTGTGAGACAGGGTAATCCTGCATTACAAACAGAGATTCCTGTTTCTGCTATAAAAAAACCTGACAGGCAGGCATAAATACAAGAGATCATGCTGTCTGTTCATCTAACAGAAGAGAATTGGAACGACCTAAAAGATTCCCCAAAGATAGAGAGTTAAGGATTTTTCTGATTTTATATTGATATACTGGCCCTATTGAACAGACCACTCGTGATGAATAGCTGGCGAAACACATTTGAAATAAGCCGAAAATTTAATGCAAAATTCTACTCTACAATACAGGAAGAATACAGCCAGGTTCGTTTAGAATATTACTCCTCTGAAGACACCCCAAGCACTACAATAACAAATGTTATATCAAAGATGCACTCAGCAACAAATGCAATATGAGTCTCCGTGAGGCGATTTTTCAGTATGTCAGAATTATAATATCACTCCATGGAAACAAATTAAGCAGCGCAAGCTCGGCTGTTGGGATCACTTTATTAGCAATGCAGTGTTTTCTCATAAAGAATGCTTTGCTTTGGATCTGTCAATGAGCATCAAAGATGGTCTATCTGTTTTTATGGCACACAACTTATTATTTGCCTGTGAAATAAACAAAACACTTTAACATCCGGCTCTTTCTGCAAAAAAAAAATAAAATATTGAGAATAACAAAAAAAATTCCTGATCATTTTTACCATAGAGACAAAGTCCAGTGCAGTGTTATTTTTTTTAATCAACAGGAATAAACACATTAATCAAGAGGGATAATACCGGTACATTAGCACCAGATTAAGAATACTGAACAACTTCTACCTGGTGGAGTAATATCTATTTTTAAATACCCAAAGATTTCTGCAAAATATTGAAAAATATTCTGCCCTGGTTAATCATCATGTTGATACACAAATTGACTTAATTTTGTCCCTTGTGCAGAAAACAGAAAACACAGCCCTTGCTAGGTGGGTAGGCCCTATTGACGGGTCAGAGAAGGATGCTGTGCTTGCACTGGGGTCACAAATCTCCACGGCTGTTGCAATTTACCCCAAGCTCGGAAGGCAGGGATAAATGGATATGCTTTACTATGTACAGGGCAGGAGAGAACCCCCACAGCTCAGCATTATGCCATCAGACCCCTTGGTACGCTGAAGTGAATTAGTGCAAGCAATTTCGTGAGATTAAGCTAGCAATTTAGTACAGAACAGCTGCCGTGCCACGCTAGAGGATACTCCTCCTAGTCTTTACTTACACAGACACAAAGAACTTCTGAGTTAATCCAGAGCAACAGCACACATCTTTTATGTTTACTACCTTATACAGAGATATGCTGTGCCTTGTAATTAGTTGCTTTTATCTAACTTTTTTTTAAGCTCACAATAATTTCATTATCACAAGTCTAATATATCTTCATTAAATTAGACATTCTCTATGACAGTATTTATTCTAATATTTGAATTACTTCCCATATCTAAAGCATGCACATTTTTTCCCCCAGCTACACTTTTTTCTGTATTCTTTCAACAGTGTAGTGTTTTTAAACTGTGGGTTTTAGGCCAGACTAGAGGGATCCTAGAGTCACATAGCTTGGCACTACGAATGCTGGTGCAGATACTAGGAATCAGGACTGGAACGTGTCTGGCCTTGATGCTAATGCTTTAGCGGGCTGAAAAGGCTCCAGCAGTCACAACTGGTGCCCCCCCAGGAATCCCCTCTCCCACCCACGCAGACGGTCTCCCCCTTGCCCAGCAACAGAGAGACAGATCTCAGGGACGACACTCCTGTTTTTTCTTTCCTTTTGCAAAATGGAAAGTCAAGTTCTTGAAACTAGCTGTAAGCCTCAGCTTTTTATTTTCCTCATGTCATTTAAATGCTCGCTTGACTTTGTTTCATTTCAGGAGATCACTGAGTTGCAGTTGTAAAAAATAACAGCGCTGGGTCTCACCGCGTGTACACTTACCTTTTGACACCATGTTAACTATTTTTTCTGTAGAGTGCTTCTGAGCAGTCATTTATATGTTAAGTACTGAACTCTGGATCACTTCTGCCTTTCACTACTGCATTGCTCGCTATGTATTTTCCACTTGTGTCTGTTATGTCATGGATCAGAAATTCATGCCTTCTACTTCTGTCTGGCTCCAGAATACCATCATGCATGAAATTTCAGACGCTTTTTTTCCTGGCTGAGAATTATTGGATATACAGCTATAAAAGCATACATAAAAGCTAAAAGCCCTTAGAATTATTTGGAGGGGAAACAAAACATCCCCTAAGCACCAAATTGGTTGCAAAATCTTCATACTGCTCTTCTGTACCAATTCCTGCAGGATTTGTTTTCTATTATGACTGAGCTCCTGCCTGCTTCAGGAAAAAGATCGTCTATTATGATAAATGATTCTGTATTGCAGGATTTAAACTCGGGCTATAGAAAATATATCTCTATATATCTAATATATCTAATAAGATTATCTGATTCTTTTTTAAGAATCAATAATTTATTTATAGGCACAGGGCTCAAAGGTTAATTTCTAGTGCTTTTCTCACCAAGCTACCCAGCACTCAAATGACTTGTTGGAGACGTACAATCAGAACTGGCTAATCCACATCAGCTTGTTTAAAAAAATTGTCAGATTAACAAATCGATGATACTTACACACTACAAAACTGGTTTCCACTTAAAAGCTGTCTGGATTTACACAGTTTACATGTAGCATAAATCCTGTTTTCATGTAATTTAGCAGGGATTCCGGGCAAAGTGATTCTCTCCTCTCTTGTCAATTTACAAGACACAAACTGGGCAGCAGAAATCCTATTGCAGGTTGATGGATGTCTATTGAGGGAAACGGGAGGAGTAAGAAAAAGAGCAAAGCAAGATTTTTGATGCTTGGCTACAGATTGCTGTCACTGATCATTTTCCTATCTTTGCTTTCACAGCTAACTGTGACTTTCCGTTTAGAGAGCTTTGCCCTGCTTTACTGGGTATGCCAAGAAGTATGCCTTGCTTAACTCCCATGATGCTACTATCATGCAACCATAATGGGGGCAGCATGAACACAGCATGAATTAGTGCTACATTCATAGGGGTTTCACCAATTTCCTCATTTTAATTCTGTTCCCACCTGTTGCAGTCATTACAAAAGAGTCAACACTGTGGCTGATGTCAACCAGTCTGTGGCATTGAATGAAAAAGTTAACTTTGCTGCAACAAATCCTTTGGCAGATGTATGCACATCTCCTTTCTCTCTCTCTTCTTCACTTTCTCTCCATATATTTATTGTTCCTCTTTAAAGGTGGTAGAGCATTACCTAGTTTTATTATTTTTTTTTGTTACTTTTGGAATTTGATGGAGAGTGGGTTGCAGGAACACAGCATGCTTGAAATCATTAGGACTACATCCTCCTTCACTGGGACAATAACAAATCAAGGTAGCAAACATCTGAAAGGTACAATGATATTTTTCGTGCAATGGCCACTGAGTTAGAAGAGCTGCGATATAAAACTGATTCAGCTGACAGGTGCTTAATCAACTGAATCTCCAACAACTCTAATAATAGTTTCCTAACTTCTTTCTGTACCTGGAAAATATGATATGAAGACAAACATAAATATTTGCAATAAAAAATACGCTACAGTGTCAGTTTGCATTTTTTCAGTCTTGTATCTACAGATCCAACTGAACTGAAGGTTAATCCTAACATTTAAAGACAGACTGTGCATAATCTAAGAGGACATGTGACATTTTTATGTTTCAGGCTAATGCTTTGTGTCTATTTTATTCAAGAGAGTCTCATGTTGGAAAGTAAGCTAATGTCAATGATTATCTCAATATTAAATAGATAAATAAATAAATAGAGACAAAGGACAACATAATGGAAGTGGCTGAAATAAGTAGCATATACACAGTACAGTAAACAATTCTGCAGAGCACCATTCTAATTTGTCCCAATCTACTACAACCAATTACTCCTGCCTCAGAGACTCCTTATCTTAGATTTTCCAAGCCAGTTAGCCTCTATTTCTTGATAAAAGTCACAGCAATATTTCAGAAAATTGCACATTAGATAAAGAAGAAACCCAGTGTTAGAAATAATTGCCTGCATTTTTTTCCCCAGCTGAGCTGATCCTCCATCCAAATACTCCAAAAGCCAACTACCTTCAAAGTTAGGTCTCCGTAATCCATCTATATTGGCCACAAAGTAATAGGCTTGACAATATTGTAGAAACATTGCTCTTAGCATTACTGTCTGCTAGAAAAAGCTGGAAAAATACTCTTTGACAGGTCTTTGCTCTTTGCAAGAGCAAAAAAGGAGTGGGTTGAATTGTGTTCTCTACAATATTGGCTGGACATAATACACACTTGTGACACAGATGCAACAGAGGTCCACAATACACGAAAAGTAAATATCATCCAGTCCTGGTTCTTCCTCCCTTCTTTCCCTCTGGGAAAGAAAAGATATCTTTGGTCTGGGAGAAACTGGAACTAGCATTAAGCACTGTAGATAAACAAATGTACTGATCCTAACAAAAAATCCATCTCTCAGTTTCCTGGCTCTGGCACAGGCCAATAACATGCTATGGAAAAAACATAGGAAACAAGAAAAGAGTTAAATTTCTCTGCATACCATCCTTATCTGCAGACTGCAATTTAGGGACATTCTATGATACAGGATGCAACCAGATCATCTTCTTCCTTTGGCACTCTTGGGAATTCTATCTAGTCACTTTGAGAACCCTGAATACTTTTGGTCTCTACAATATCCTTAAATAAGTTCCACAATTTTAATTAAAATTTGTGATTTTAAATTTAAATTTAATTTAATTTTAATTTTAATTTAAAGAGGAAGTAGGTGAGCTTCTTTATTTTCTTTATACCTGCTGCCTTGTAGTTGTATGGATATCTCCAGTTCTCACATAATAAGAAAGGGTAAAACTCTAGAAAACTTTTCCATTCCTCTCATTATTTCAGAAAACTCCATCACATCTTGATCTAGATGTCTCTGGCCAGAACAGAAAAATAAGCATTTCATCACACACAAACTATTCCATACCTCCAGCCATCTTTGCTGCCCTATGTTTAAACAATAGTTAGCACTTTTCTTTTTCTTTCTTATTTTCCAGAGATAATAACCAAAAACTGCACTTTGTATGTGCAGAGCAGGGTGCACTCTCGATATATTCACAGAGAAGTAGCATTTTGTCATTCATAATAGTTCCTAAGCTCTTAATTGCCCTTTTGCCTTTCACTTAATGCTCAGATAATATTTTCAGTGAACCATCCAAACAGGATGCCAAATAAGAGCAGCAGCAGATAAGAGACTAGCACCACCCTGCTGGCTTTGGCCCTAGTACACTCCAATGATGCCACCCCTACTTCTGAAGAAGCCCTATTGGAAAGTGTGTTCAAAAACACTAGCAGCAAAAATACTAGCAGCATCATGCTGACAGTCAGCTCTGCAAACTCACGGCAGTTTTTTACTTCATCCTTGCACCTGAGCAACACTGCAGCAACACTGCAGCCAACTCTGGGCCACGGCCACGTGCCCCATTTCACCTGACTTGCCTTCCTGGCTCCACCTCAGCTTCCCCCAGCACTGGGACTTCCCCAATGATCACAAGGCTATGGCCCCGTTGGCACAACACGGTGTGGCATGGCCGGCCTCACTGGCTGCCCCAGGATCACCCTTGCTGCTCTGCTGTGCCACGTCCTGCCAGCAAGTGGTCACCATTCAAGACTGCAAATGATTTATGTAGTCTCTAAGGAGTTAAGGACGTGGGAGCTAAACTGTGGTGCGAGGTACGAGGGAAGAAAACAAAATAGAAAAAAATCTGATAATCCAAACCTAACACATGAAAATTAACAACTAAAAATGCTTTTATCTGAAAGTTGAAACCAAAGAACAAAAGGTCAGGATAGCAAACAAATAGGAAGAACAAAGAAAACTACCATCAGCCTCCTCCTTTTCATCTTCTAAAGGATTAATATTACTCAAATAGCACTATATTTACTCTGTAAAAAGTAGCCTTGTAATTTTCATTATAAAGATCAGGCAATAACAAGAAAATTACAGGGATCCTTTTATTTTCTGACAGATGAAATGGCACAGATTGGAAATTCAACACTAGACAATGACTGATGTTCACTGGAATTTTTCCACTGTCCCCAAAGCATGATATTAAGTAATATAAGAAAATTGTACGGTAATTAACTCTTAACTACACAATATTTGCAAAGGCACTGCATTCTGCTCTATTGTATATGATATTGTCAGCTTCTTTTCTTTTCACCAAAAGAAAGAGAAATGGAAACAGAAAGCACTTTTGCACATATGCCTTATCGACTTGAATTTGAACACTATGAAGAATGATTTCTCTAAACCCTAGATGCGAAACCCTGGAGTTTCATAAAGAGTAGAATGTTCCTTGCAACCAGACCCGTGCACAGAGCCTTGGAGCACTCTCTGTTTATGTACAGCCTGTATTGAACTTATGCAGAAATTTCCTGAGGATGAAGCAGCTTGTCTGGTGCTCTCAGTTTTCTTGTCTGCACTTGGAGAAAAAAGAAACTCAAAGACAGACAGGATCTGACCTGTAATAAATGGAAAAAGAAATCTCCATTTGTAGCTTAATCTTTTGACAGCAGGTTGCTCTACAGGTTTGGTTTTGATTTTTTTTTATTTATCTCTGGCACCTATTGGACAAGCTCTTTTGTGATTGAAACTCCTGGTTGTGTAAAGTGTGCTGCATCTAGCTGTGCAAAGGGGCTATAGCATTGATTTTTATTTATATTACAGTTGAGCTGAAAGCCTCCCTTGTGTTAATAACCCCACTGTGCTAAAGAGTGGGTGAACATTGAAGGGATGTTACAGTCATTTGTAAGTCTACCAAAGAATGCCATGTGCAAGGGCAATGCAGAGTCTATGGCAGATTCCCCAAGGGAGGAGGCTGAAGCAGAAAACTGCATATTCTTCTGTGCTGTGGATATAATTACCAACGCAAAAGTGGGATTTTAATAATGTCTCTCAGCATCAGAAGCTATGGGTTTGGGTTAACTTAGAGTCCTCACATAGAAAAATATTACACTGCCAAAGATAATTCTCCAGCTACCCTTTACAAACAGAAAACCATAAATCCCATGTCTTGAATTTACAGAATATAAACGAACAATCTGTAGCAGACTCAAATCTATGTTTGACAATGACAAGGCAATGCTGCCATGCAATTACCTTGGGAACCTCCACTGAAGGCAATGGCAATTGAAAGTTATAACATCTGGCTCTGAATCCTCACTTTATGACTTTGTGAAGAAAGAAGAACAGTCATAGCTGCATGACAAAATATCAGTTTCGTGCCTTCTGACTTTTCTCTCTAAGTCTTAACAATATTTAAATATGGCGCACTTCACATGGGTGATGGTTCACATGATGCATGGACTATATAAGATGCAAAAAGCTAAAAGATCTGGCTCCCACAAAGACTTTTATGGACTACATTAATGTACATTTTACTCAAGAGACTGAAGTCTTCTCTTCACAGACACTTCAGCCTTCTGCATAAAAGTAAGCTTAGGCAGGATTTAAAAGAAAAAAAAAAGAAAAATTAATAATAATAAAAAAGCTTTTTATGTGCACAAAAGACCACAGCAGTTAAAATTACTAATTTCAGTGTGTTAGGTACAGCCTGTGTCTTTCTTCTTTTCTCTAGTTAACCTGGTTTATTTACCTGGCATGCTGGGAAAGGAATTATTAAAGCCCACCGGTTACTGGCCCTGAAGCCTACACAAAAAGCCAGGGGATGCCGTTAAAGTAACAGCTCTCATATAATTCTTCTCCTTTAGCAGTCCAACTATTTTTAAAGCAAACTTTAGGACCTGAAGTAGCTCTATTTCTAAAGTAAATTTTTCTAATAAGTTGCTTCATTGGTAGGATACCATCTGCATTTTATTCAGTCTGTAATATTCTCGTGATAGTTATGACGAGTCTGAGGTAAGTGCTCAAAAGCAAACTCTCTCTGTTTTGAAGGAAGGCGGGCAGGAGAACAGACTGACAAACCAGTAGCCTAAATAATCATTTATAACTAGTGAGCAGAGAAGAGCAAATGGAGACAGTTTCACTAGGAAATTTGAAGGTGGGTGTTCAGAAAGAGGAGGCAAGGATTGCAGGATACAGAAAAAATTCAGAACACTGAAGACACTCAGCACTAGCAGAGTTATTTTTCATGTCAGATTTTCTTTAACCTGCAAGCTCTCAGGGCCAGACCCATTAGCACACTGACCACGATGCCTCAACCCAGGCACTGGACTGCATTTGCAGGACTGCGGCCTATAATTTCCTGACAAACGAGGCCAGGAAAAGGATGGGTTGCACTGAGGGAGCTGTCAGCTGCCAGCATCTCACTGATACAAGGAGAGGTGCAGAACAAGGTGACTGTACTGAGACCCAACTGTAATCAGAGAGACCTCACTGAGATGGTAACATTCTTAGAGCACGTGGGAGATGTCCAAAGACAGAAGCTGAATTCATGTCTCCTAGGAGAAAATGGCCCTCCTGCAAGAAAGAATATGGCTGGTCACTTTTTATATACAGTGTTATACTCCCTAGCAGGAACAGATATGTGGAAGAAACAAGTAACAAACAAAACTGCAACCAAGAATTGGTGAAAAGAATAGGAAGGACAAAAGGAGCCCCCCTGCCAAATATGCTAGACACACTAGTCGATGTGCTGCTTCTCAGAAGCATGAAGCCTTTGAAAAATTGCTAGAGCTCATACAAATCAGCCCTATCATTGTCTATCTTTATCTGTGTGGCCATGAGCTGTACTGCAAAATGATCTTGGAAAGATCAAAAGGGACTGGAGGCTCTGTGAGCAGACACAAAGATGCTATTCTAGGGTTATTCCCATTAGTCCTTTTGGAGGAGTATCAAAGATCAGGTAAATATGATCTAGAGGTAAGTACATGGCTGCATAGTGTAGGCAGGAAGATAATTAGTTTTCTCAGCCATGGAATGTGATTCCATGAATGAAACTTCCCAAACTTCATCTCAGACTAGCTAAAGAAGTGGATGAAGCAAATTCACAACTTCTGTCAGTTTCCTTTGAAAGCACAGGGAGAACAGGTTTGCCTTAGTAAAACCAGAGAAAAATGTCTTTGAGTCCTTGACTTATAAGAAATAATACCAAACTTAAATGACTGGACTGACAGCAGGCTCAATGCTGACAAGATCCTTGCCCCTAAGAATAATCTTGGACCGACCTATCACTCAAGATCCTCTGGGAAATCCAACTGACGGCGATAGCTGCAGGGTCTGTGTTCAGTGTTTTTCATTTCTCCATATTTCACATGCAATTTTTCCAACAGTGACACATATTAACATTTGTGCATCACACAGTATATAAGAACCGAGGAAGAATCTGAATGAAGAGAGACATAGCACAGAAAAGGTACTAAGAGGTACAGTTCTTTCCCCTTCCATCCCTAACCTCTAGAGCCAAAGACAGGCATTGAGAGACTGATAAGCGTGTCTTTAACAGCGACCCCTTTTCTACACATCTCCCCCTAGAGTTTCTAAATGCAGTTCCATAGCTCTGTGCCACCAGTCAGGAAGGGAAATCTCAGCTATTTGATGTCATCTCAATTTTTCAGTTTGATGAGGGCCTGGAGTACATGACAGTATGCCAACATTTAAAAAGATAAACCCACCGCTGTTGTAGAAAAAGGTAAAGGGAGACTACCAACTACAAATGTGAGCAACACAGGTTTTATCCACTTCTTATATATACAAAGCATACAAGCTTACCCATCACTGAGAAAACCACTTCTTCAGCCTCTGCAGAAATATGCAGATATAAATATTTCTTTGTAGGTCTAAATTCCCTTTTATGTGCATCATATATGACTTCTGCTGAAGTGAGGTGGAGTCTTGTACATGTTAGAATAGGAAGAGTTTCTAAATTTTTAGATGCCCAAATGATAAATCCTTTTCAGGCATGTATGAGAAGCAAGATACACTAGGAAAGAAAAAATTATTGAGTGTCATAGAATCACAGAATATTTATGCTTGGAAGTGACCTTGAAGACCTTCTAGTGCCAACCCCTCCCTGTCATGGGCAGGCTAGTTTTCTCAAAGTTCCATCCATCCTGCTCTTGAACACTTACAGGGATGAAGCACCCATGTCTCCAGGGAACCTGCTCCAGTGTCTTTCCACCCTCACAGTAAAGAAATTTCTTGCTAATATCTAATCTAAATCTTCCCTCTTTCAGTTTGAAACTGTTACCCCTCATCCTATCACTGCACTCCCTGATAATGATAAAGAGTCTTTCCTATAGGCACCCTTTAGATACTGAAGGGCTGCTCTAGGGTCTTCCTGCAGCCCTCTCTTCAGGCTGAACAATCCCAACTCTATCAGCCTGTCTTCTAGCCTGTCACCTAGGAGAGGTGCTCCATCCTTCTGATCATCTTCATGGCCCTCTGGAGTCACTCCAACAGCTCCATGCCCATTTTGTTGGGCATCCAGAGCTGGGTGCAGTACTCAGGTGGGTCTCACCAGAGTGCAGTAGAGGGGCAGAATAACCTCCCTGGATCTGCTGGCCACGCTTCTTTTGATGCAGCCCAGGATGTGAGCACACATTGCTGGCTCACGTTGAGCTTCTCATCAACCAACACCTCTGAGTCCTTTTCCTCAGGGCTGCCCTAAATCCATTCTCTCCCCAACCTGTGTTTGTGCTTAGGATTGCATATAGGCAGTATTTTGATTAGTAATATTGCAAGACATAATTGATAATGGAATCATATTTGTATCACTATAATGGAATCATATTTGTATCTTCTAAATAGAAACATTTTTGGAGGGGCATATCACTGACCTAGATATTAATCAGCAATGGGAAATATAACGGGTTTAAAATAAATGCATGGTATGAAAACCCATACAGCAAAACGAAAATTGAAGATTCATCCCCAGAGAAGTAATAAAAAAAACTATCAATATATAGCAGAGTGAGTACCCCAAGACTTTGATTAAGGAAACCCTTAGATTTCCTTAGGAAACCCTAACTTCTGCATTACATGCAGAAATGTGATTCTAACCAATAATCCGCAACGTATATGTGTAAAGAAGTCCAGAGGCTGTTTTTGCCTCACAAGAGTTCTTGATGGAAATAAATCAGAACTTTGCCTTATGTGAACTGGGATTTGATATGACCTTCATGCTGCAGACCTGTCAAGCTGTACCAGTGATGAATGCAATCAGACAGCTATTAGACACTGTTCTAATTTAGACACAGCAAAACCTATTGAGTAATGTCAAATAAAACAAAAAGCAGGACTGGAGTGTGAAAGGGCTTTAGTTCCCTTTAGGTAAAATTCAAAGGACCTTGTAACATCAAGGCCTTGCTGAGCTGAGCATGAAGGCCTTGGAAGCGACTGAGGCAAGATTATTGACCGAATACAGCAGACTCCTGTCACAATCCTCAGAGGAAGATTAAAATTTCTACAAGGATGCTGTATTTTTGCAAAGTTTTGAGCAAGGCAGTTAAAATAATTTTGAAAGTTTGTCTTTCTTTTGTTCCCTTGTTAAGACTTCCTAGAAGATTAATTCTTAAGCAAGTAACGTGTGAAGGCAAGTATAATTTCTTTCAATACTGTCTTTTCAATAAAATAGACTTTTAATCAAGTCTATGTCTATGAAGAAAACTGGAATTGCATCAATATCTACATAAGCAGAAAGACAAGGGACTGAAAAACCTCTCTCTTGAATCTAAACTATTTTCAGTATTTAGACACATGGCTCAAAATGCTCCCCAAGCCCCTTCAAACCCAAATGTAGAAAAGTTCAAGATATAGCCAAATGTGAAATACCTAAACTGTTTTAACAGACTACAAAGCTGTCACTGGAACTTTCTTTTCGGCTAGATACTGGCCCAGAAATAGTCAGGTTTTTCCCTCACCCTTCTGAATTTACAAGGGAGGACGAAGTAAGACTGCAAGCCAATTCCTTCTGATCAGATGTGATCATATTGTCAGCCTGTCCCAGATCAGAGGAAGTCTCTAGAAGATTCCAAGTCTAACATAGGGATTAAATGGAGGTTGGAAATCATTTTAGGGAGAAATTCTGGCTGGGACTTAAGAGTGACTTTATTATTTCTGAAGTGTCTGCTGTGCTCACCATGAAACCTGTATTATCCTTGCCATAAGCGAGGATGGTATAACCATCAGGATGGAATAAACAACATGATGCCAAATGCTTAAAGAAGACCCAGCAACCCAGTAGGTCAGAAGTGGAGGAAACAGGAGTTGTAGTACTTTGAGGATTGTCTACTGCTGGTGATGACAATTCATCAGAGTGCTGAGCAAGGCTACACTGAGCAGGTACAGCTGGCAGGCGCACACCTGAAAAGCAGATGAGCACCTTCAGCCCTTCAAAGACAGCAGGTAACCTAAAATAGGACAAATCAGTCTCTGTGGGATAGAGATAGTATTGTGAGTGGACAGAGAATCTTTTTCATTCTTTTTCATTCAGGCTTGAACTGCCTGAATGCTCTTTCAGCAAATTGCTAAACACTGTCAAACTAGATGGAAGCCAGGCTTGAATGGGGAGAATGAGAATCTGGATGCAAAATTATCCTAGCTTTCCTTGGATATTAGGCCTTGACAAAGGGCTAATCTGCCCAAGGACAAGTCCACACAAAGGAGCTTTAGCAGGTCTAAAAAACTGTTGGTGCTAAATGAATATTATCAGGACTATTAATATAGCTACTTTTGTTCACCCAAAAACCAAACAAAACCCCTGGAATTGAATAGATATATTTTGGACATATTGTAGGATATCAGGAAATAGAAACTGCTTTTCAGCTGTGAAATGGGCTTAGGCCTGGCTGTAGCAAACTTGATGATACACTGGCACTTCTGCAATCTTAGATAAATATTATGATAATTTACATAGCTAAACTGTCAGAATGGTCCCTTGTGCACTTCTGGATCATGCACTGTCACGGAAAATCCCCGAGCATTGTTTCAGAACAATGATGTTTCAGGGGCCTTTTCCAAAGTCTTTCTGCATGCCTGTGCCCTGGTTTGGAGGCTAGAAAAACTTCCTAGCATGGATGTGAGCTGCTTTTGCACCAGGCAGCCTTCATGTGCCTGGGTACTTTCCTTTTCACCTTTAATTCACTGCTCTAGATACTGAGTGTGGGGAAAAATCTTCCTGCCTCTGTCAAACACCACATATGAACAGGTTCTGAATGTTCTACTCTGCACAAGGATAGACCTGAACTAGAAAAAAGTAAGCTATTCCCTCAGTTGTAATTAGTATTAAGTTACTATTTAATTTAGGGAAAGCAAAGTTAAATTTCTCATTGTCCTAAACTGGAAGCAGAGTAAGGCCAGAGTGAAGTGGTTTCGAAAAGCCACTACAGATGCGGTGTTTATGGCAAATAGGAAATTCCTTCTAAAAACAATTTCAGTTCCAAGCTAAGAGGAGAAATCTAATTTGCTCTCTGTCAATTCCTATTAGTGAGGTTCTGTACAACCTCACTTGCTGGGGTGACAATTTCTGAAATCTAGACTTTGATGAATACTATGTCCTCAGGAATAAAATACTACTTAAGATTTACAATAATTGCTAGAGCTGCAGGAAAGAGAAGTACCACAAATCATTTGATGTAATAGAACTTCATGTGTATGAGCTGCTGTATTAGCTTATCATTCAATTGTTTTAATATTCTAACTCAAAGGCTCCTATCAAAGAAATTACTAGTCTTAATAACAGTGTGAATTACTGGCAGTTTACAAGTTATTAATTTCAGTGGCCATAAGTTTCCTTTCCTTTGAGACCTTATGAACTTCAACTGTAGTAGATTTATAGCTCTACTTCGGAAAACATTACTTAAATTCAGTTAGGACTTATTATCTTCTCTTACAAATTGTTAACATTAAGTTGCCTATAGTGAAAGGTTTTCATTATAGAGAAGAAATTTACAAGTTTAAATTTAATAAGGGCTTAATTTCCACTAGATAGCAAATATGGAGCAGTATCAAGTCTCAGAAGCGGTTTAAATGACTGCTAATTTCCAAAAATAGCTTAAAGTTAAATTTGTATTTTTTTATTTTAGAGCTTTCTCTTCTGTTCCAGAATTTTAAATGTATAAACGACACATATTTTTTAGTATAAAATCAGAGTAAGCTTGTATTCATCTAGTATTCCAGTACTTATGCAATGGAGGGCTGCTGAAGCTCCAGCACAAATTTCCCTAACTCTCCCTTGACTGTACAGAAGACCAACCTCAGATACACTCAAGCGGTTCAGCAATCATTCCCTTACTAAAAAGGACAAAAGATGCAAAGGATAAATGATAACACAAGGAATTAATGCAAAGGAAATGACCCAATATACACAGCTGGAAAGCAGCAAGGCACTGCTAGCCAAGGGTAGTGCAGAACTGTTTAATGTTAAGTATATTGACTGATATATTTATAAGCAAAATAGTGGATCTGGCCACTTTCCAAATAGAACAAGCAACACTGTATAAAAAACCTCATTTTCCCAGCAGGTGAACTCATATACCTCTTCTGAAAAGTAAGAGGTCAAGGGGCTGCATATGAACCTGTTTAAAATGTATATTTTAAAATAATGTTTTAAACCAACTTCGCAGAGATATTATTTTATGGGTATACTACTTCTGCATTTTAACAACTTTTGTTCTACATCCATGCTTTCAGGATGACACAGCCTTTCTATGACCTACATTGCCTACTAAAATCTGCGCTCTTACTCAAATCTGTTTTGGGGTTTTTTGGGGAGGGGGTGGTGATGTTTTAATGTAATTATTTAAGACAGAGCCAGAGCTGCATTTTTTTCAAGGATTATTTGAAAATTTTGAATAGAATGGCTACTGCATTATGAGACTAAGTAACTGTGCAAAGGTTGCTTCTAGATGCCTTACCTGTGTTTCTCATGGTTTACTTTAAACATAGTTTTTATGCTGAATTTTTCTGGTTTACAATGCCTGATTTTGGAAGAAAACATAACATCTCCCTAATTCAGAATACTATGAAATGATGATAACTTAATTCCTCTCATGGAATCCAAAATTTGCTAAAACAATTGTTTATGAGTATGTCACATCTCTCTTGGAAAATGCACTTATTAGCGAAGAACCTTGCAGAAACAGTCCTTTAAAAATAAATATTTAGATAAAAAGTGAAAAAATGTATTTTTGAATTCCAATTGTAAGCAATTGTATTCAAAATTCCATTGTAAAATCATTGTTATATAAGTGGGTAAAAAATATCATGCAAACAATCAAAACACCTCAAACTTAGAGTAATAAATACTTCCACAATACTGCTTATAAGTGACACAAAGAATTAAGTTGTTTAAAGTAGCTGTCCAAAAAAATTCAAAAAACACAGACTTAATAGTTTTCAGACAATTCACAAACATGGAATGGGTATGCTACTAATAAACAACAAATAAGAATAAATATAATTTCAAAAGATTAAGATTAGCCTGCAGTAGAAAAGCAAAAGATTTGGCTTTCATTGTAGGACAAGTTTAATAAATTAATACTTTAGCTGGTTCTATAATAACTGAAGTGTTGTGATGGCTTAGAAATGTCATTGGATGTGCTAAATGTGTAATTGGCATTAAAAATTAAATATATTGCCATTACTATAACTCTAAAATTTAGAAAAACCTGAAACCCCAGGATGTTCAAAATAGAAATAGTATCCTTAGAATCCCACAAAGCAATGCTTACCAATTAGCTAAAAATTCCCGCTACCTCACTTTTTTCTTCAAGTATTAATAAAGATGCCCACATGTGAAAAATCCTTTCACTTCAATAAAACTACCCAGGTCATTCAGCTGATGCTTTTATACAACATTTATCATTCCAAAGCTCTCTAATCAAATGTTGGACTGCTACCAAAGTAATTCCAAATATTAGTATACTTCCAAAGTTTTGACAATTATTTTCAAATGGTACTTGACTCATTTTTAAGCTATTTTTTAGAGTGAAAGATCTTATCATGAATCATGACCTTGAATTCTCTTTCAGCTACCCACAGAAAAACAATAATTCCCTGCTTTAATCTCAGTATGTTAATACACGAGATAAAAACCCAGAAATAAGTCTTTGTAGATACTAACTCTTTCCCAGGACTCTCTCTCCCTCTTCCCCTACTCCACCCTGTTGACAGGATACGCAGTCATGATATAATAAACATTAAATTTTCTTTTTGTACAATACTGGATAAAATTGTAATTCACCCCGTAAACCTCAGAAAGAGTTCAGATTAGAAAACTAAAGCAGTTTCACTAATATTCCAAAAATATAATTACCTGTCATTAAAGTGAATACCGTGTGCAGCTGAAGAGAGCGTGCTTGGCATAGCATGCCACACCTGCAATGTTTTCACTCCCAATGATGACAGCAACAAAAAAATGAAATATTCCAAGGGCCATTTCAAATAATCTATGTTTTCTTTTACCATTTTAAATGTTAATAGCACTTGAAAACCTGTATTCCTCAAATCGGCCATTGGAAAATTTCAGTTTAATGGAGATAATAATTAATAATGAATTTATAATGCAGTTAGAGTTTCGAGGACTTAATTAAGATTGGGTGCCATTAAGTCCATCATTATCTTGTCAAAATACACAATAAAATGAAATTAAATTCCCTTCCTTCTGGGCATTTTTCTAAAAGGTTTTTAAAGATCATCCAAAATTTGGAAGACAATTGGGTTCCATTATATCCCTAGTGGTCTACGAGAGATCTAAGAGCCATTTTCCCTCCCTTTGTGCCTTTTATGTTGTCCTCACAATGAAGGAAAAAAGCTGTAAAAATACCTGCTTTTTTTTAAAAGACATTGAAGAAAAAACTTTGCTCATTTCTGGAGGATCAACTCATCCAATACTGGTCTCCCACCCAAACAAAAGCACAGGTGAGCATGCAAAGCAAAGGCAACTACAGCAGTTTGTTTCAGCCAAAGAGTTTTCCTGCTTACTATTCTGTGAAGGGCTGGATGTGGAACAGAGAACTCAGAAGAGTGAAAAAAACTATCCCACACAGCATCTTTTCATAAGTAAAGCTGACTTAAGATGCTCCATCCCTGAACAACTAAATAAAGTCGTTTGTTGCCCCAAAGCCATGCCCCAGCACAGTCGATGTGAATTTGCACTGGGAATTATACAAGAGTCCACACTAAAAATTATACAAGAGTCCTTGTATAAGGACTAAAAACAACACTGCAAACTCACCAAACTCAGAAAGGCAGCTAATGCCTCTGCTTTACGTCCCAACGCAGCCCCCAAAACTTCTGGGGATGGCAAGGAGCTGGGAACATGGATCCAGAGGCAGACAGTTCAGATGTACCTGAAACTGTCATTGCTGTCAAGAAATTGATACAGGGAAATGTGATGTGAGAGAGAGGCAGCAAGTCTAAAGAAATGCAGAGCTTCGAGAAAAGCCTGGAAAGGAATATTTTGGGATGAGTGCTCCCCAAAAGCTGTTAGGCACTATGAAAAAACACCTTATCTTCTGCTGTGTCCAAATAAATAGGCTGTTCTTCATAAATTGACAAGGTCTCTCAAGGCAGCACCTCAGGCTATAAGCATTCTTTTTCTGTCTGGAAAATTCACAGGAGCAGGCACAAGTGCCCTCCAACTGGCTTTTCAGTGAAGGGCTATCAAATATTTCCGAGTATAATCCTGAGTTATGTAAAATTGCAGGGCAGACTACAAGAGTAAATAGAATCTCCATGTTGTACAGATGTATCACAGAAAACAAATTAATTACATAGTTGGTCCTGTGAGTAAAATACAACTGATGTGTGCAATGCTGTAGCCCTAGACCGAGTACATAAAGGAACTACAGTAGCAAGGCTAGATTAACAGGTTTCTCTGGTCCATTATCATCTCAGCCATGCTAATCCAACTGCTTGTAAACCTGATTATTGAAAGATCCAGATCACATGTTTTCTTGTTTTGCTTTTAAAATAAAATAGTGATTTGGTTTAGTTCCTGGGCTCAGAAAGAATTGCATCAACATAACTGAAGAGGTAGCAAAAAAAAGTGCAGGGGTAAGATGGGGCTGACATGAAGGGAAGGGAGCACGTGAATTTCTTAAGATGTTTTCACTACTGAACACATCTAATTACACCCTTAAAATACGGAGTCACAGGAGAGGTAAAAGTTAAGGCTTTAAGTGAAGGATCTCTGTAAAAGCCATCATGGACGAAGGAATGCAGCAGGAGAACAGGAGAGGGATAGAGGTCTGGTTTAACTTAAGCAATGCAATAAACCAAATCTAGAATGAAAAGATGACTCTTCCCTGCTAGGGGATCCAACTTTTCCTCCCACAGAAGTCCTTTTCACTCCTGCATCTCAAAAGGCATTTTCATATGCATTTAAAATCTAATGACAGAGTATTCTTCATTCCAGACTCAGTGCATTTGAAAAAAAAACAACCCACAACAAACACTGAATGAATGTTTAAAAGAAAAGTGATAAGCAAGAAGCAATGAAAAGACCTAGTATCTCAAGGCAATATAGAGTATCAGAGATACCAGTGTGCAGTATGGAGTCTGTAAGTTGAAAAAAATAATGACACTAGTTTCAATAGTATTATTTAGAAATCATAAAAAGCACAAGACTAGGCGTGTGCAGGAAACTTCTGCCTGTCTGGCATTTTTTGGCTTATCATTACAAACCTCCAGGGATTTGGTAGGTGTCATGTCACAAGGGCAGTTGACAAAGTTAAGGCTTGTAGAGTCATGAGGATAAATTTGAAAGAACAACCCATGAGACTAAAGAGATACATTAGCATTCTGACTCTGCCCCACTCCTGCACAGAAAGCAAGATGTATTTGAAAGTGTGTATTTGAAAGTATGTCAGAAATTCTTGTGCTGCTGTAAGCATATCTGCTGCCTTAGTGGGTATTTGGTTTACTTAAAACCCATCAGAATGAACAAAAAACCTAAGTATTTGCCTTTAAATCTGAATACTGTGTAAAATATTGTCACACTTAACCATGTCATTCTCTTGTCATGTCAGCTGTGAAGGAATATTGTGAAATACTCCGAGATGTCAGTGCTGCAAAGAAAGCCTTCCATTTCTACCGCTGTGTTTGTGTGTTCTGCTTTGTTGAGTGGAAAACTGTTAATAACCGTTTCCTAAATTGACATTACTAATATTGCTGTCCATATTTGAGCAAATTACTAAATTCTGTTTGCTTATTAGAACACAGTGTGTAGCAACAGCATTCTATTTTATGCACTCAACTTGTAAATACCTCACACTACTCAAATATTGTAGTTTGTAAAGGCAAATGGTAGGGAAGGAATTTAAATTTCAGAGATGTCATTAAAGTCACAGGATTTGTCAATACTTATGTTGAACTGCCTCCGTATGAAGCAGTGTATCAGGGGAGGGGCACTGTAGAAGGTTGGTAATTCAAGCTAGTGGATGGAAACCAGTAGGAGTCTACTTATGTTGCTGGACTCCTAGAAATTTCACTGTCTTCAGAAATGATTTTTTTTTCCTGCTCCCTTCTCTTCCACCAAACAAAAAGCTGCATTAGAGACTTACACTCAGTTTTATAGCTTAAGCCTACCTACAAACTATACATCAATACAAGACTAATTGTGCATAAAATTTAAAATTCTATTGCACTGCTACATAAAAATGCAAAATGCTCCAGTGGTATAATGGCTGGTACTGAGCTCGATCCAATAAGAGTTGCCCCAAGGCAAGTCATACAAATGCAATTATCTCTCACATACTCAAACCGCTTTCTTTCACAACATTACTTTTATTATGCAAATGTATAAATCTAATTTTAATCCGCAAGACCATCTAGAAGATTAAACCAGTACTCATGTTTTACCTTCGCTAAGTGTAATTAAAGATATTTAAAAATTTAGTCTTGGAGGAATGATTCTAATGCAAGAAAGAGCTCAATATTGCCCTCAAATTATAAAATACAGATAGGAGAAGAAACAAAAAAAATGCTTTGATTCAATATGTTCACTTATTCTCTCTCTTTCTCTCCCCCTCCTAGAGGAAAGGGAGTTTATTGTCCAGATGAAGGTAATGTGGAAATGGGACAATGGACTAGGAGAAGTCCCTGTTTCAATAAGGGAGGCAGAAATGCTGAATGTTCGTTGCCCTGCAACCTGTGTAGTCATTTTGATGACTGTAGTGGTTGTGTTGTGATGAGGTGGCATTTATACTCCCTCTACGCACTGTGACTGAGGATGGAAAGTGCTGAAGCACTGAGCGAGCCAGACCGGCTGCGTCAGCACGAAACGAGAGCGGAGTAAAACGCCTGTCAAAAACGTGCTAGGGTAAAAGGACAAAAGGGAAAGTGCCACTCACAATCAAGTGGGATGTGGAACAGAAGGGGTTACTGCTTTGATCAGGCATCCCTCTACAGGATCCCATGGTTTCTTATGACCTGCCTGGGGAGAGGGTTTATTCCGGTGCCAAACGGACCTGCTCCTTCAGCAATAACAAGGGGTTTTAGAACCTCTTCCATCAAGCTAGTGGTGAAATGGCAAAGCAAGGGTAAGAACTGCCATCCTGATAATCCCCACTGAATATTAACAATTTTTAATGAACCCATGCAAAATGCACTCTGATTTCCTGGCTCTTATTTTGGACTTTCAGATAAGAAAATGTTATATATGTGCAAGGAAATAGCTTGTATCATGCAAGTCTCAGGAACACAGAAAAATGAAAAGATGGAAAGGATGGAAATTTCATTTCACTTGTGTTTGATCTGAAAATCAAGGAATCTATTTTTCAATAATAAATAGTGAAAAAAAATTTAAAATAATCTTCAGGAAAGTCTATGATAATGGACACCAGGAAGAGCGCCAACATACCAAGTGCTGTGGCCCTCATTCAAGAAACTATCTTTTTTTTTTTTCTGCAAAGAACTTATTCTGAATATTTTCTGGATTTTAAAGAGTTGTCCAAATCTTTCTGAGGCCAAAAGGATCACAAGGACAAAAACACATACAAGAATTGGCAAAAACATTTTTTTAGGTACTTTCTTTAATGTGATCTTGAAATGCTATTGACATAGAGCTAGTTTTTGTCTGGATTAGGATGGCAGATTTAAAATGTCTTCTCCCTATTCTCTTTATTCTCTATTAATTAGTTAAACTAATTATAATGCCTCAAATTCCCGTTTTATTAATCAACCAAGTAACAACTTGATGCAAATAAAAAGGTGCCCTCTCAAATCTCAGTACATGTGAAAGAGAGATTAAATTTAAAATCCTACACATGAATACTTACGCAACCTATAGTGTCCTTTACCAGTTCAAATGTGTTCAATTTCAGATTAAATGGCTCTTGGAAAAAAAAAATAACCAAAAATAAGGGTGAAATATAGAGAAGGAAAATATATCTTTATGGTTTATGATGATTTTTCCATAATCATTGTGCAAAAAAAAAGAATTACACAGAAGTTTTTAATTCCATATTTTTTCCTATAATTGTCACTATAAAATAATAAAATTTTAAGATAATTCCTGAACTATAATCTTCTTTCTTAACTGAATCTTTTTTGTTTCCAACGTGTTCAAAAGGAAATATACCTCTTTAGGTTAATTTCTTTCTACATTACTTGACAGAAAATGTAATAAAAGTATTGGTCAAACTATATGGACAAACAGAAAGGGACCAAAGCATTTTATAATATATCCTGTATAACAGTTCTTTATCCCTAACTCTAGCAGGGAAGAGCTAGCAAATGAGAAGTGCTAGTCCATTCCCATAGTATGCTTTTTGTAGATATACATAAACATACACTCTCATGTAGGAAAGAGTATTTCCCAACACGCCGATGAAGCTATGAAATTCATCAGAACTGGGATTTCTATCCTATCACCTACTTCCCTGTAGACCTCTGTAGCCATCTGAATCCCTTCCTCTTCATTTGGTTTTGAAAATCTTCCCAAATGCAAGGACTGTTTCTCAACTTCCTCACCCTTTTCTGATATTATTTTGTATCATCTTTATTATTTTATCATTTTTAGTTATTAACTTTTCTCGGTCAGAGATGGAATAGGGTAACTGTAAAACAAAGTAAACTCATAAGAAGCTCTATATGCTTATAAAGTGAAAAGAATGTAATTTACCCTGTGCTGTGTAATTGTGTATCTATTATCTGTCCTAATCCTATAAATATTTAATTAAGTCAACTCTACACACATCGTCCCAGTGGCTTAACTATGAGTTTTTTGGCAAATAAAAAACACTTCTAAGAAAGGTTTTATGGAAATGCATCTCAGATGTAGATTTAGACAGGGAAAGATAGCATCAGAAGAAAGACATGAGGACCATTCAGGAGCTTTAGGGTCACCTGGGACTGTTAGAGGCAGCACACTTGTGGAAGTATGCAACAGAAGGGTAATTAGAGTAATAAAATGTGAAAATTTGTTTGTATTACCAGTCCAATAGAAAACAATTAGATTTTGAGAAGATGTTCTAGGTTGTTACTAAATATTAATAGCTACCTATTTCTGCTGGTTTAATAAGTAAATACAATCGAGAGCTAGATAGCTGGCTTGGATCTATAACTGTTAGTACCCCTTCTTGTTCAATACAAAAATTATGCCAGATCCAGCCTGACATGCTCTTGGCATTACCATTAAATCCATAAATATCCTTTCTTTTCTATGCAAGAGTTTTGATTATTGTTCTGTTATGCCACGGGTCTGAATACGGGTGGTACAAACCTGGCTGTACTAAAAACTGTAGCTGTATGGGCCATCTAAGGTTGTTTTGGTGAGGCTCCGCGGTGAATCTGAATAAATTCTGTGGTTCATCTATTATCAAGTATCTCAGAAGATTGCTAGAAGACCGTAAGGTTAGACTAGATATAAGAATTTTTTTACAATGAGGGTGGTGAAACAGTGGAACAGATTGCCCAGAGGCAGATGCCCAGAAATATTCAAGGCCAGGTCGGATGGGGCTCTGAGCAACCTGATCTAGTTGAAGATGTTCCTGGTCATTGCGCTGGGTTTGGACCTTTAAAGGTCACTCTCTCAACCCAAAATATTCTCTAATTCTGTGATTCTAAGATTGTTATTTTTCCTTTCCAGCAATGAAAGATCATCTGGGTTCAAAGCCATATGGTATGGAAAAAGCATGTGAACGTGAGCTCTTAGCTGCAGTGAAATGCACTTTTATGGGTATTTAAATTCATAGGAATCGAGGTAGTGAAAGAGCAGTGCTTTCAGCTTTGTATGCAGTAGATAGAGAACTAACACTGAAAATCCACATATATGTAGTGTACCTAGTTTCAAACACATATTGAGAAGCTGAAGAGGGTGGAGAAAAGATCCACACGAATGACTGAGGACTGAAGAAAATGTTTTACATTGATGGATTGATAAGCTTAATCTGTCACTCTTGTTGAAAAAGAAGATTGAGAGCTGTCTTGATTACAAAGGATAGGTATCTTCATGGGGAATAAAAAATCCCAAAAAACTGGATAGTACATAGTACTATAATCTAGTGGAGAAATAATGAGAACTATTAGTGGAGGCCAGGAAGCTGAGGCCAGGAAAATCCAAATTATGATGAAGCAAAGAAGTAGAATTTCTTTTATGAGAAGGTGGCTGATTAACCTCCTAGAACTAACTAGCAAGAAAACTGGCAGCTCCTTTGTGACAAATCCAGTGCCTTTCTGAAAGGTGTGCTTTTGACAAATATTTATGCTTTTCCAGATTTCAGGGTTTGGGAGTAATACACACGTAAACATGCAAACCATGATGTTCTCTGACACACAAGAGAGCAGAATAAATTACTTACTTATGCACCCTGGGCTTGAAATCTACAGATCTATGAAATGAGAATATTAATATTTGTGGCTACAGTTCAAACATTTTGATTCAGAAGCTGATGGTGACAGGATTTCCTGGCAGTGAAACTGTTGTGACTCAGGTATGTAAAAAGGAACAAAGAAGGTAAAAGTCCATGTAAGATGACTCTGAGGGGCGATGGGACCGTTTGACTGGCAATTCTAAAAGTACTGTATGACTCGTCATTACAAACTTTAGGAAGACAAGGGTGTTATTAATTGCCTAAAGGTCCTGTTAATCCTTAGCGTAGACACAAAGTTGCCAAGTCAACAGTGAATATTTTCCTCTTTTGCACATCTTCTAGTCCTAAAATCTACTTGGAAATTCATATTTTAAACAACTGGTGTCCAAGAGACCATGGAATCAGACAGGTCTGATCAGACAGATCAGACAGCGTGTTATAATCTGCTGGACTTCTGAAATCAAAAGCAAATATAAAATAAAAACATTTGCTAAATTCCACACACACACACCTCCTACCCTCCCCTTCCCCATTCCTGTCAGGATAAACTTGATGGTCTGCCTTTACTCTTAGATCTGAAGACTTACTCCATCACATGGAAGAACATACTGCTATGGAATTAAGATCAAACAGAAACAAAGTGTTTCGTCTCCACCCTCTGTATTTTAATGATTTAAAAATCACTCCTTCCCAAACTTCCAGAGTCATAGACTAATTTATCTCCCAAATTTCTGTTTGACTGTCAGGTTTCTTTTAATCTAAAACTGTAACACTAATGTGTTAATTAAAGTAGGCGATACAGTTCTATGGACCACCTGAGGATTATTGTCCAGTTGGGCCATTGCCTCCCTGTTTACAGATTAAAAACCACTGACCAAGAAAAGGCTCCTTCAGGATCTACAGCCTCAGAATGGAAGATGGTCTCCAAGATAAAAATCGCTGTGTTTGAACCTATTGGTGCAGTGAAGTAATTTTCACTTCATACACTGAGCTATGAAGTAGAGCAATTGTCCATCTTTCTCATTGTCAATACTTTAACCTTCAAACTAGGGAAAAAATGTATCCCCTTCTACACATAGATTGCTCTGATAAGCACAGATAAAACGATGCAACTGATTTCATAAGTGTGGTAGTTTGTGCCGGACTGGCCACTGAGAATGACAGATGCTCTTCTCCCCCTCTATCTTCAAGTAGAGGAGGCAGAGGGAGAAAGAAAGAGTTTATACTACCCTAATATATGAAGAAGAAAACTAGGTCTTGAAATGCCTTGCTGACTGGAAATCTTTTGGCTAGCGTGACACAACTAGGAAGTTTGTGCTTCAAATAATAGAAAGCATTTTTAATTGGCTTAAGATGATAAAACACATTGCCCTGTTATGTGCTACTCTGTCAGACTGCAAAGTATTTAAAATGCTGCAAAATTGTAATGAAGATATTTTAACAAGGTATTTGGAGGCAAGGCTCTTCTTACACCAAAGATTTTGATAACATATAATTACAGTCAATGTAACCACACAGGATTTTAATTGGGAACTAAATGTTACCCTTTAACCAGTGAAATAAGCACCTAAAATGTATTTTGAAACATCTCATTTGGACGTGTTTGTGAAAGGGTTTGTGTTTTAAAAAATAGCCCTATGGAACTCTTAAAATTATATTTTTAACAGCTATTGGTCACCTCGGTCTACCAGGTCAAGAAAACTATATGAAAGGGATAGAAAACTATATGAAAGGTCTAGAAAATCTGGCTTTATGCTTCTGTGGCTTCTTCTGGCTTCTCTGTCTAATGCTAATTCTTCACTTCCTCTTGAGTTTGCTTGTGACTTTCTACATTAATTTAACCCTAACAGGAGTTGAGTCTTATAAAAGTAGTAAGAGTGAACTGAGTTACATTTTACCAATCTCAGGATAATCTGATGATAAGTAGCCTATTCTACCAACATCCAAACTGGATAAAAATCAGCTTTATGCTAGTGATGCTCCTGAAACTTAGCACAGCCAACCAATCTATAGGGAATATTTTGTCATTACTGGTAATTCACAGAATCACAGAATCTTCTAGGTTGGAAGGGACCTTAAAGATCATCTTGTCCAACTGTCAACCTAA
>BJBW01003900.1:67810-127767 GCA_004320125.1 Scolopax mira
TTCAGGTAGTTGTAGAGGGCAATAAGGTCTCCCCTCAGAAGCATCTCTAAAATCTGACATACAAATAAAATGCATTCACATACACAAATATCTATGCAGACTAGCAAGCAAAAGAAAGAATCAAAAACCAGATACATGCATAATCTTAAAATTAGAGTTTAAATTACAAAATATGGTTGCAAAAGTATTCACATAAGATATTCTGAAAAGCATGTGGCAAAGGCCCAACTGTTAAGCAGTCTTATTTTTCTCTACTGAGAAATTAAATTCAAACCTTAAACTACTTTTTATGTCTCCTTTCCTGTTTTCAGTCAAATTTAGCATTTGCTGTTTTTAATCTATTTGCATTAAAGTAAACGGGCTCCTTAAGGAGCCATTCTCTCAAAACTTAGTTGTCATGCTCCAAAATGTCAATATGTAAAACAAAAGATGAAGAAAGATAAAACACAAGAAAGATAAAATGTTAAACAACTGTTTCTATTCAAAAGCATCTGGGCAAGTTTGTTTGAAGCATCCATAGGAGCTTTCATGCATATGCAGTATCATCCTTGGTTATTCATGGACTGTTTACTTCTTACTGCCTTAAAATCTGCAGCAATTTCTTCCTTGTTTGCACGTTATGGTAAGTGCCTACCTTCTGGTTGCTTCAGTGTTGCAGCCTGTACTGCAGTGATATGTAAGAATGCATTTCTAAAAACATTTGTTAAAAGTTAATGGGAAATGAGTGGGAACCAAGGTTTAATACAGTAGAGCCAACAACAATATAACCTTTCTCAGTAAATTTAGAAAACAAGGTACAAGGAATACTTTTTTAGCTTGTCAGAGATGACTTTGGGCTGATTATTCTCAGGGCTATTGCCCAGCATAATCAGGGCTGGAGAAATACCGTCACTGAGGTAAAACACCAAACCAAAAAAAACGTGTCATACAACATATTGAATTTAGTTGGAGAAAAAAAAATAATAAATTGAACATTTGCTGTGTTTACTCTGATTTCTACAATGCTTTTGCATACAATGCCACATTATTCCACTGCTGCATGAGCTGGAAAGACATTTGCTTTCCCATCAATTACTGTAACACCTGCATGTAGACTTGTGTGATTGTACATCCATCCATTATGTCTCTACTACTTCAGTAAGTCTATTTGTGTGGAAAGTCGAAAAACTTCATGAGTTAAAAATACAGGAGACAGATTGTTAAACATGAAGAAACAGCATCATGTCTGCACCCAGCCAGACAGTCCTAAAGTTTTCTAGGCACAACCCAGACAATTTTAAACACTGGTTACTATACTTCTCAACCTGCTGGAAGAGTAACATATGTTCCAAACGGGGCTCATTTCTGTTGTGCTTTATCCCAGTTCTGCTGCTTAGTGTGGATACTGTAATGCTGAGGACAATTTCCACAGAGGGAAATTGTGTCAAATCTCAATCTGCTACAGTACATTAAACTTGGTAAGTTTAATGCTGAGTCCTGTAGACACTAGCACAATTTTCTTCGACTTGCTATTTAATAAGACATAAAAGTGTTAATATTTTGATTTGATGAATTTGCTTTTTGCTTTCAGCAGCAGACAGTTATGAAAAGTTACAGTGGTACATTAGTTACAGTAATTTGGTTTTGGGACACAAGCAGAATCAAATAAAATCCATTAACAGAGCCAATAGCTATAACCAAAGCTAATAAAAAGGGCTAAAGGCAATTTATAAAAAGGAGTCTTAAAATGTCTACAAAAGAAAGAAAATTTAAAGTGATCTTAAGAGTAACTGAAACAATATTGTTTTTCCAATACTCTAGCTATTTTTTTAATTTTAAAACATTTAGCAATGTATATAAGTAGCGTAATTCATTCAATTTGTTTTCCTTGGTTTCATACATTTATTTAATGAAAATTTTTATAATATATTTGTTAATAGGCATCACCGTTACAAACCAATCAACCCAGAAACATTAAAATGAGACCCCCCTATAGTTCCAAGTCTGTATCCAGCTCCAAGTTCCCTTTTCCTTTCAATGGTGGAATAGCCATTGATATATTATTTTAAAAAAAGCAATTTCATGTTGTTGATATGCATGATTTTCAGTACTGTTTTCTTTTTCTCTTTCCATCCTCTCCTGGCAGAGCTATACCTTGATAAATGATGATTTTGACCTTTGTAATATTTTTAAATTTTTTTGAAGTTAGTTAGGTATTTTGAATGACATAGTTATTTTACCCAAGGAGAGATGTTCAGACCACCAGTGTGAAAAAGTGAGGCAGTCAGAAGATCTTTATGGAGGTAAATAAGGATTCAGGAAGGGGTGGGAAGGACTACCCATGGTGAGTAGTTATGGCAGCTTAAATCAGAATGAGAAAACTTCATTTATAAAAGCATGTTGCACACCAAATTATCTTCTTAAATCAGAGAAGCAAGCTACTCTGCTGTTTTCACTAGATCTCATGCAAAAATAGCATGATAGGTGACTGGGAAATGGACTCAGGAACATTGGATACGTATCATTAGTTATAAGAGATAGGGGTTTACGTTCCACATGTTATCTCGAATTGATTCAAGACACTATGGGTTACAGAAAGCACTCTAATGGCATGATGTGTGTAGCCAGTGGAAGCAAGCCCATTAGCAAAACCAGCCACCACACAAATTTATGTGACACTTCTGCTACTGCTTCTTGGCTGTGGGTGGAATACAGCGAAGGCTTTGCTCTCCTAAGGGAAATAAAAAACAGTAACATTTTTTTGCTTTAGGGGACTGGAACCTGCAGTATAAAAATAAAAATGGGTATGACTAGAAGTAGGCTCTAGCACAGGTATTCGTCTCCATTAATCAACAGAAAAATCCAGTTCTGTGATCTTAATTGTAAGAAAGTTAAAAATGTCTATGTGGGCTTAAAAGAGAATAAGGCACAATCATCTGCAGGATGAAGCTGCAGCAAATCTGTAAATACTCAGCCAATTTGGCCACCGAGTAGTTTTACTCCATTTGAAAACCACAGTAACGGGCCTCATGCAATTGTGGTTTTAGGGTATGGGCCAACAAGTTTCCACAGGAAAAGCTGACAAGGAACATACAGACTGATAGCTGTTAGGGAGGTAATTGCCTACTCTGTCTGCTCTTACCTTTAGGGAAAGGTCGCTTAACCCTATTTCCATGAATATTCAAAAAAAATTCATCATTACAAGCCCAGAACACTCCTCATGCCATACAGTCAAAAGAGCAGGTTTTCTGCTTTCCAACAGGGTTCAGGAAATTGTCAGCCCTTCATCTACAGTGAATGGGGTAGTGAAAGCATGCCCGAGTAGGACTCAAGTAATGAGCTTTTCAACTTTTAATGACCCCAGGAAAAACTGAAGAGAAACACATATGTCACAGTTGATACCCATCTTCTCCGTTATTTTCGTAATACAAAAGCAACTCTTTTATTCAGTTTGTTGCACTGAAGGGACAGAAATGTCTCCCAAGAGCAGGAGCTGAACATGACAGCACCACTTAAGACAATAACAGTATTCCTTTACACATATTACAATGAGTGAAGGCCGCCAGCTTCAGACACTATCTCATCATTTACAACTCTGCCCTTTAAATAGAGATATTTGTCCTTTAGATAACCATAGCAAGACACAGGGAAAGAACAAAGGGAAATCACTACTTCTAAAATAACATATTTTAGTTTGACACTAAATTAAAAAAAGCTCAGAGTTTTATGCTGAAAGTAGTTGCTGCAGAAGAAACTGCTGTCAGAAGTATTGAACAGTCTACAATTTTAATCTATTACAACATGATGATACCATTTTTGGTTCACATGTTTAGTACTCAAATAAGACCCCTATATCTATGCTCAGATTTTCAATCACTAGCTTCAAGTTTAGCTAACACTTATGGAGTACCTTACTTTAAAAAAGGTTAGAAGGTTAAAAAAAAAAAAGAAAAACAGAACAAAACAAAACAAAAAGCATCCACAAAAACCCCAGCTTCAGTATTCAATGCAATTCCAGTTTCATATCACTAGCACTAGACATAACAATGGCAGAAGTGAAGTGAAGTGAAAGCAGGTTCCCTCTTCAGGGTGTCCTAAGCTGCAGATATCTGGAAAGCCACGTTCCAGCCATAACTGAGAAGCTCTACAGAAGGAAGCTATAGCCTTGCTCTGACACTTTGATATGCTTTTTTCACACCTTTTCCCTTACTGTCTTCCCCAGGAAAAATGTGCCCACTTGTATAGCAGAACATCATCAGGGACAGGGATTTTGATTTGATTCAGTACATTGAAAAAACAAAAAGAAAATAGAAAAAAGAGAGAGACCCCGGTAATTTTATAGTTTCCACTGTATAGGTTGAGAGAACACACAAATCTTTCCCTTGTGCTTTCTATCACTTGAAAGGGAGGTATATTAAGTGAGCAGAGAAGACATCACAGTTCTGTAGGAGTGAATCTCAAAAGAACTACAAAGAATTAGTGACTCTGCTCCAGTTATGGGAAATTGCTATTTTATAAAAGATGCTCTTCAAGTTCAAATTATTCTGAAAATCCTGACTCATACCATTAAATTTTCTGCCTCTCAGTGTGTAAAGGGTCAAGCTACTTTAAGATCTGGCTCATTTGAGCAAATGAGCTCTTCAGCTCAAAGGCTAACACGGATTTTGCTTTGGTACCATTGAGGATACTATCATTAAATAAATAGAGGCAAGGTGAAAGATTTCCCAATAAATAATAGACACCCTTGGCAGTATTGTGGGCTCAGAAGAACTTGAACAGAGGAGAACACCAAGATGAATGGAGCAATTCACAGCTGCTGGGGTCTTGTTTCAAACCTTATTTATCTCCACTAGGTGTTTTCAGCTAGGAACGTCGAGATATGATTAAGAGGCCACTTCATGTCTTCTGACATCTTTTATGCTGTAGACACTATGTGCAATTTTGGGGCAGAACAGCAGATATCTGATGTCCTACTCCCTGTCCACAGCTGATGTGTGCACTTAGCATGGTTCTGCCTACTTTTGCAAGCTTACTAGAGATGTAGGATAGCAAGAAACAGGGTGGACATTTTTCAGTCTTAAGAGGTTCTTAAGAGAGAAGAGATGTGGAATGGGGTCCTTCTCTGAGTCCCAACAACCATAATTTCTATTTTCCTTTACTCCATTACAACCTATATTCTGTTTGCAAATACACAGCCGGTGGGGCTTTAACTAATAACTGCCCCTTTGGCGGGAAAAGACTTAAAGAATGAATTAATCCACACAGTTCCTTCATTGTTCAATTCTAGAGAGCTCTGGGAAAGAATGGGGAAAAGCTGGTCTGAAGTTCAGGTGAAGAACCCAGGCAATTAGGAATGAGAATGTGGATATCAGAGCAAAGTGCATATGGTGGAATCTCCAGCCTTTTCAAAGAAAATCATTGCTGTCCATAAATCCAGATGTGCAGAGTTAAAGATACAGGCCAACATCTGCAACACATCCTTTCACATCTGCATGTTCAGAGCAGTGGACAATGAGAAGATTCGCTTAGAAGAAGCCAAGTTCCAGTCTGTCAGCAGACAGTCAGATAAAGAACAGAGAGAAAGGATCCTATCCCCATGTTATTTCTCTGGTATAGAATAAAAAAGAAAGGCATGGTCTTACTAGCCTTTCCAAAACAACAAAACCCAAATAGATTTTAGATAATCAGAGAATCAGATAAATGGTTCCCAAATTTGAAAGCAGACAGTGTCATAAGGACAGAAATCAAAAGCTGAAGTATGACTGTTAAATTCATTTGTTCATATCTTGGTACTGAAAAGTAATTTACAAACCAGAAAAGAGCTTAAGTGAAGGCCATGGTTTAAATCTAATATTTGATGCAGATTAACAATTTATAGATAATTTGGACTGCATAAATTAGAATTTTGTCTTAATCTTATTAACACAATTTTATTTAATATATTAGTAGTCTCCCATGTTTTATGTACAATTATGTGCTGCACATAACATTACCTATCATTATGTCACTAATGTACTAAAATTCTTATGACATCAAAAGATGTTGCTTAAATGGACTCTGTCTAATGCATCTGCATTGCTTGAAAGGAAGGCAACTGATGAGTGCACAGACTGCAGTAATTTAATATAGACAGATTATTAGTGAGCACCTCCAAGAAAGCAAGGCAGTAACTTCATGTTATTTTGCTAAACAAGAACTGCTTTCTATGTTCTTTGAGGAAGTCGCAAGAATAAACATTTTCAAGTATAAGCAATTACAAAAATCTCATGTTGATATTGCCTCACTTTAACTAAAAAGTAACCTAAGTTCAGCTGAAGATGCTAAAATTAAATAGTAGAAAAAAAATGAAGAGCTGAGGAACTCCTGAGGTCTACACTAGTATTTGAATTGCTGCAAATGGCAAAGATGATCTATTTTTCCAAAGGGTTATCATTTTATTACCAATAAATATTTGAATGAAAAGTAAATGTGACTAACATTTTCTTTCCCTATTTGGTGGAAAGGAATATCCATCTTCTGACATGGGGAATGGAGAAAGTCACTGTAGCAGCCACCACTTGACTTACCTTTGTCTTAGAATTCTTTTTGAGACATAACCTTCACTTACCCCTCACAAAGGCCCATAAATGACCATCATTTTTGCCATCAGACTGCTGATAAATCCCATCTGTGCACCAGCCCTGAAACACTATCTAGAATTTACCACTGAAATGAGATATATTTTGTCCTTCAAGAGGTACACATACCGCTTATCATATCAGAACAATAACTTTACACCAGTCTGCTCCAGCTAATCTCCTTCCTCATCCCTGAGAAGCATGGAGATAGAGAGATAGAATTAGGATGCCAAGGTTAAGAAAGCATATGCCATGTTTCCTGATCTTTACAAGTTTAAGTTTGCATCATTAAACTTATTTTTTTTTCTGTGTGTTATAAACCCTTAATTTCTGTTTTACAGCACTACGAGTATAGATCACACTTTTGGCAGAATTCAGGGTAGCAGTGGTGACATCAACTCTGAGGAGCTTATCTCAGCAATACCCAGACCTCCTACTCCAAGGTAAGATTCTGGCAATTGCTGTAAAGACAGCTAATCTGGTAACTATATTTATCTTTTCCTTTAGAAACAAAAAAATATTCTCAATAGGCTGTTGGCATGAACATTTGATGAATATTAAAATAAAGCAGACCAAACTCTGTATACAGAAGCACAAGAACTGCTTTACCAATTAAAAGCAATATATGCACCTTCACAACTCCATGATTTACAAGCTGACAGTGGGAAGATATTATTGAAATAAAAAACCAACCCAACAGACTCAGTTTAACAATGTTTCTCTATCTTTATATATTCTTTTCATTAATATAGATGAGGCCAAAGGTTATGAAAGCTGTGGAAGAAGTAAAACTTAATTATGCCGGAACGATATGTTGTGGGGAAGACTTAATAAAAAAAAGAAATACAGTCAGCTCTTTAACTTTCAGATGAGCACTAGATGATCAGACAAACTCTCTAAGGTCTTGTCATGGAGAATCCCTCTGCTTCTAATTATTGGATCGATTTGTTAGCTGGTTAGTCCAAAAGCTACACAGGACAGTTTTTCTGGATGGGCAGGTGGGGGCAGACAGAAATATATGTGACATGGAAAGTCCTTTACAATTCTCTTCAAGGATATCCTGATTTCCTTCCTTAGTCTCCTCCGTAGCCAAGTGCCAAGTGGATTA
This sequence comes from Scolopax mira, assembly GCA_004320125.1. Lineage (NCBI taxonomy): Eukaryota > Metazoa > Chordata > Aves > Charadriiformes > Scolopacidae > Scolopax > Scolopax mira. The sequence goes on from BJBW01003900.1 coordinate 75,515, forward strand.
AACTGGCTAAACGGATTATTGTTTTAAGGGAGCAAGGCAATCCTCTTGCATGAGGCTATAGCCAGCATTTTAAAAATTAGAAGCCTATAGATAAGCAACATTGCTCATTAACTGGCCTGAGTTTTTCATCCTTCAAGGAAAGGTCTAACAGTTCAACAAAGTAGTGAAAATTAAAATATTTTAAATATAATTCCTTTTACAAGCAAATATTTTGATGCAAGATCATGCATATTCTTTCTCTTGTACTTTATATATATTTTATACAATATCTATTTTACTTTATATATATTATATACAATGCATATTCTTTCTCTTTTACTACTTGTAATAGTTTTTGTGAAGAATAGTCCAGGAAAACAGGATACCCTTTTAAAGAAGTCATCTGCTCCTGCCTATTTTTAAATACTTGAAATCACAATAATGGTCTTATGACACCATAAGTATTTCCACAGTAATCAATTATTTGTGTCAATTGCATTTCATGAAATAAGATGGACACGTAAAATTCAAACTCATTATCATATAAGTAACCCTACCATTAAAAAATGGGGAAAACAAAACTACAGAAAGCATGTGTATGTACATGTAGAGTCAGTAAATATAATAAATGTTTTTCTGTGTCTGCCACGAAATGCCAGTACATTAAGAAGTGAATAGACTTTCGGTGTTATAAATGAATACAGAGATTGGGATAAAGGCTCCTTCCATTTCAACTCCATTCTTCACTAATCAATTGCTGCACTGTACCTTTTCAGTTTAATGGGAAAGAAAGCTACAAACTCTGTACTATTTTGATGTTTCAAAAGGAAGAGGGAAGGAAGATTTAAAAAAATAGGAAATTCCTAAACAATATTTCTTTCACTCTTCTTCACTCTTCATGTCATGAAAAATAGCTTATGCACATGTATTTTACTAAAATGTTATTTAAAGTACAGTTCACAGTGTATGTACCTGAGGGACAGTTGTGCTAGGCTACATTTCTGGCCTTCTGTTGGCTTAACATATTATCTGAGGCATCTGGCTTAACATCGAGGTTGTCTTCATTTGTGCTCTAAAAAATGACAAAGTAGCACCTAACGACAGTGCAGCCCTCCACATACGCTAATACGGCACCTTTGTCCTTTACAGAACTCATTTGACTCAAGGATGGCTCTGTAAAATACATATCTTTTTAAATAACACCCTTGAACAAGAAAAATTGGCTTAGAAATTTCTCTACAATTAGTTTTAAAGTGTATTGCTTTCTGCTCTATTCCTCAAAACAGTGTGGTTTCACCCAACTCTCCTGCATTCCTCTAAATCTGTATTTGATCATCCTAACCCATGTGGTGTGAATTACTTGCTCTTTGATTAATTCTACTGTCTTACAGACCTTCTCAAATTTTCATGTCTCTTCAAAGAACAGTTCTCCAATCCTGTATGGACATATATTCTGGGTTAATTTAATCTTTACCCTACATTGCAGTTAGAAAGAAGTATGAATCTACTGAGTGTGAAGCGCTTTTAAATTTTACTTTTTAGGGAGTATTCAGGGAACTATTTCCCCTGAAACTGATCTGCTGCTTCTGATATCATTCCCCCACTTTCCCTCCGGGAGGTACCAACAACTCCTCACATGGCAGATCTTGAAAAGTTTTCACCTGGAGCTCTTTAAAGAGAGGTTCTCAGCCAGTATCAGAGTGACATTTTCAGGAAGTGATCTAGGCCTTTTAGACCTTCCTTTGAAGGTGCTCAGAGACTTAAATAGCTCACACTGCAAAACAAATGACACCCTTTAGACATTATTTAAAGACAAACAAAATCTTAGATAAGCCCATAGTTCATAGCTCTTTACTGGAGTACCTATAGAATGAAGCCTTAAAATAATTTAGACTATTGTAATGAAATTTCAGCTTCCAAAAGACTATGGCAATTCTTGCAGTATTCCCCTTACTAGCATTTTCTATTTTAAACATCTGTTAAAAATCAGTAGCATTACTTTAACAGGATAATCTGGCTGGGCTCTTTTAAAATTAATCAAAAAATTAGCATTATGGACTTTTAACAGAGACTGAAAAGAGCTGATTAGAATACCACACATTAAAGCAACGAGCACATCTGTACTGGGGAACAGAATTTGCAGCACAGAAACTTCCATGGCACAGAGCACATTTAGGATCATACAGTTGCTGTGTTTTCATAAAATGATAAAAGAAAGTCCTATTCCATCAACCGAGATATACTTCAAATAAAATAATAGCCAAAATAAAAGCATTTCCTCCCTTCCTGCACCTTCCTTTGTCAATGAGGAAGTTGAATAATTGCATAATGATAAATGACTGTGACACAATGTTTCCAGACATTCATAATGGCTAAGCACTGTACTAATCATATAATACTGAGATGTGCTGCTATATGATTCAGTAAATGAAACAAAATAGCAGGGCAATGTTAGTTCAATCCAGTTGTGGAGAATATCTACGTGACACATTCATCTTTGATTTAAAAGAAAAATAAAATGTATTACAGTTCTACTCAATGACTGCTTAGTAACACAAGTTCTCAAACTACAAAGCTTCAGACTTGGTGTATAATAGTGATAAAACAAACGGTGACAAGAAATTTTAAAATTTCATCAGGTTCAATACTGATCAGCATTTAACATCCCAGTTTGTCTGCAAATACCTGCCAAATGTGAAATGCAGAAGCAAAATCTCTTGTGAAATTTCCAGTTTTTCCAGGTTAATAATGGGTAGAAATACTGTGAGGGGAGGGCTCTCTCTACCTCACTTGTGTAGTTCCCTTCATACTTGGCCCTACTCGTAATGAGAAAAAATAAAGGAAAATGAAGACAAAACCTAGGGGATGCAGTGTGAATTAATTTATTTTTAAAATGTTTTTGATGTAAATTAAAAAAAGGAAGAAATATCAGAAAAAAAAGTTAAACTGAATAAAAATACAACTTTATGTATTTACTGCACTCCCCTCTAGTTTCCAGTTCTATTTACATTGCTGTTTCTCTTTTGAGGATGACATTACTGTAGGCCATATGGCCTGTGCTATGTAGGAGGCCAGATAGTTATGATGGTATATTTCTGGTCTTAAATTCTCTTCACCTATCATAACACTAAGGTATGTATATTTCCCATGTTCTGGCAGGTATATGCCAGTATATCCCTTGTCTCCTTCAATGCTATTGTAACTGCTGGTCTTCTAATCTTTAAGTCCTCTTTTCCCATCATCCCCTTGCCATTCAGATTTCTCATGTAGTTTTTTCTTTCCCTTTTTAACCCATCTGCATTCAAAACAATTCTAAATTGCTAGAACAAATATGCTGTTTTCTTCCATCTGCTGTTTGGTCTGCTTATGTATTCTCCCACCTCCTTTTCTCCCTCAATTTGTGTCTGTTTTGGTCAGAATGTGGAGGGCCTGTTGGCTACTCTCCTGTGCAGGGGCTAGCATGGCAGATTCTAGTTTTCATTGGCTGTTTCACATTACTACAATAATTACAATATTGGAAGAAAGGCAAGTTTTCTTTTAATTAAAAAATGTTAGAGACTACAGTGCACCACACAACTGAATGCTAATCCCCTCACTGGGTATGCTGGATAGTCATGCCTAAGTGTTGTATGAGCACTCAAGCCCAGATAAGAAAGTTTAAAAAAAGAGAACAGTTTGCTGAAGGGCTGCCGAAAGAAAAAAAAAGTCAGAGCTATCACCGTTCTTGGCAGGTGTTTCACACACAGGGTTTTGTCCAAAGTGTCCTCTGATATCTATCAAGAAAGAATAGAAAGCCAAAGAAATGAAGGTATCAGGTCAGGAGGACAAAGTTCAAAATGGCAGAACTGTGCAACTCTGCATCAAGTATTTATGGAGCTGAAGGGCAGACAGTAGTCCCGGTGCTGGCCTGTCAGGCTGTTATCAGGAACGCTACAACTCACAGTGGCACCCGACAGCTACTGCAGATTCTGAAAATCAGAAATTCACTTCACTATTTTTTGCTGTGTCAGTATCAGAGAAATTTTGGTAACATTCAACACACAAAAGTAATATTCAACAAACTGACAAATTTGCAAAGCACAGGGATACTTAATCAGTGTACCGAGCTCTTTAAATATGAATGCTTATTTATAATCTTCCTCTGTGATTTTAGATTAGATTGCAAACAATAATTTATAATTAACAACCTTTACTGAATATGCCATGACATCTAACCCAAGTGTCTTGGGTTTATTTATCTGAAATAAACAGCAAGTGGTAGAGTATGAGACCTCTTATAAGAGTTAATAGACCATGACCAAAAACAGGAGTTGAAATGGGATTCGAGAATAAATGGGACTTCTTGAGTAAAAGTAAAAATGAGTTTTACAAACTTGCAACTTTGCGGCATATTTTCCTGGTTGATCATTGCTATTTCGTAGTTATACTTTTGCAGTTAGATCCATGACACTCTTTTATCTTGCTGATATTACTCCCCTGAGTCGTCCACTTAAATTTACTACATATAAAAGCACATCCAAGAGCTTTGGGAGGTTACATAATCTGAATCAATTTCATTACCATAAATAAATGTCAAATGGCTGAAATACATTTTCTCTGATTAAACTGTCAAGGGCAAGAAAATGAAGGAAGAGTGTGTATTTTATTCCTCTTATAGTAAAAAGGGGGAAAAAGAGTGGAGAAAAAATTAGTACCTTTTGAATGACCTTTACATAATAAAAAAAGTGAGGTGACTCCCCAAATTAAAAAAAAAAAAAAAAAGACCTAGTAGTCCACTTCATTAGTAACTAAATAATTCTGTTTGTGGAAAAAAATCTGAATGCCTGGTATACTGAGTAGTTTTAACTTGAATCACATTGCAGTATCTTCAAACCTTTGTCTCAAGTTTTTCTGCCCTTAGGTCATGAAGAAAGTACACATATGTTTCCATTTTCCTACCTATCCCAAATAAAACAGAGAGAATTCCAACAGCTTCATAATATGCTTGCTCAGAGAATTCACCCTCTAGAAGTGGATAAAATATTTCCAAGAATTGTGTTCATAAATTATCCCTATTTCTTTATTATCTGGAAGTCTTCTAGAAACATCTGGTTTCACTTTTGACCTTAAGGGAGTTTGAAGTGACAGGCTCAGTTGTCAATGGCTGCTTTTCTTGGCTGAGGTCTCAACCAGAAGACAATCCTTCCTCTGGAAATGGACATTCAGATGCCCAGGTTTAGTTACAAACAGCACCTTTTAAAAAACCTGCATTTCAAAACAGTCACTTTCAAGGTACTAACCTTTACATATATTAAATAAATAAAGAACTTTTGATGGATGTGATTAAGTGGTAATGTTAATTTTGAAATTTGTTATAGAAATTCAGAGACGTGATTTTTAGTAGCAATGCAGCACTTGTGACTTAGAGACATTTTTATACTGTACATGTGTATCTTCCCAAACATTATTCATTCCTCAGGGTTTAGCTCCTAGAAAATGCAAGTATTATGAGTACTGTTCATTAGTGTCAAAACACAAGCGTACTTTAAATATTCTTCTCATGCATTATGTATAAGAAAGAGTGGACTGACAGAATGTCAGAAGTAAATGGATTGAAAATAACAGTTTAGGGTTATCTAAAGGAGATGCAGACCTTCAAACTGGAAGTATCACTAACTTCTATGTTCTCTTAATCAAAATTGCCTAAGGCAAAATACAATCACATTAAGCCAATAAATACAGTTAACTGGCATTATTTCCAGACTACCATCTCTGAGCTCAACCTTAAATAAAGTTGTTCTGAAAAAAAACACCTCTTGGAGCGACTTCAACCCTATATGTTATGGAGTTAGAATCAGGAAAAGGCTCATAACGTACAGATTTGGAAGACCAGAGGCCAGACTTCGATCGCCTACTGGTTGTATTACACTCCATCAACAAGGAGAGAACCAGCAAGGAGTCCTAGTACAGACAGCACAGGATGGTATAATGCCACACTAGGGGTGACAGATGTGATTTCTGAATGACAGGTGGGAGTTCTCTCTCGTGATCGTGGCGCCAGGGCAGCCCACTGAAGACAGTGAGGAAATTATCAAAGAAGCTGCTGCTTTCACAGTTGTATCACCCATGATCAGGCACGTTTCCTGGCCCAGCTACACAGCTCCCTGATTATAACAAATCTGGATTGGCTTCTAGTTGATGAGCAGAGTGGCTTTGTCTAACTTTCAACAGGTTAGACTTAGCTGTGCACCGTTCTTGCATAAACTTTGCTTTGGGCTGAGTTTAAAGCATGTTCAATGTAACTAAAGGTGGATTTGGTTTAGACTAATGTAGATACTGAATTACTTTCGAATTACTATCATATGATACGGCTGTATTGATTTTAAAAATGTATTTTCTAGGTCATTTCCCAGTATGTGTTTGCAATCTTTATTTTGCTTCCTGTTTTATTATTCATCTTCTGCTTGGTCCCTGCTGTTCACTCGTATCTCTGCTAACCACTGTGTACAACCTAAGGTGCAATGAGTTTTTAAGTATGGCATGAAAAAGCGGTCCCCTGGAAACTCATGAATCACCTAAGCAAACTGCTACCTGCCTCGAACAGTGCTCCATAAACAACACAGCAAACAAGAGTGAAAATCAAAAGAAAACTCTCTTTGTATTAGACCCGTCCTGTCCTTAACATTGAAGAAGAGAGGCAAAAGAAAGCTTCCATCTCTGCCTCAGATTGCTGCAATGCCTAAAATGGGAGTATCAATATAGCACAGTTACCACAGGCAGTGACACTTCCCACTGGACTAGACTATCCCTATGACTGTAAAAGTGTAATCACCCCCCCATGCTGCATGCTGCTGCCCGGGGGAGAGGAGGTAAAAGTGAAGGAGTGAAGCTGAGCATCACAAAGTGCTGATGAAAGGTATTTTAATGTTTGTCTTTGTTTTTCACTACCCTAATCTATTTTAATTGGCAATAAATTAAATTATTTTTCCCAAAGCTGAGTCTGTTTTACCCACAATGGCAAATGGTAAGCAATCTCCCTATGGCAACTCAAGAGCTTTCTCCTCTGTCCTGGACAGACTGTTCAAGTGGGAGGGGTGTGAGCAGTTGTGTGAGAATTTGGCTGTTGGTCAAACAGTTAATAGCTTGGTCGAGTGTGGCATTGAATCTGAGTTTGTAAGTCCTACTGGACACTGATCGACTCTGTGAAGATAAATGCAGATATCTCTGCTGTAGTCTGCATTTTATCTTGCCATACATCCAATATTTAGGACATTCTAATTGTCTAGTGCCTCCGTTACTAGGAGGCTAACTGTACAATGAAATAAAATAAATGGAACATCTGCATGGAATCCCCTAAGCATATATTTTCTCATCCTTGTAGTATATCCTGAAAAGACAATAGTCTACAAATTATTACAGATTATGACCCACCTTTTCAAAATTATTACAGAATGGGGAATATTTTTAGAAAGATTGTTGTGCTCATTTTACAAATACAAAACAAAAATATTGAATTTTAAATAGCACAAAAGAATTTCTTGAAGAAATAACTGGGAACTAAGCCTTTTCCAAAATCCCTTTCAGAGCAATAAAAAGGTTAACCACTCTTTCCCTTAATTATTCAACTAATAATTACAGTCACTATTATCGCCATTCACCATTGCTAAGGCCATATTTTGCTAAAAAAGATCAAGGCAAAACCCAACATAATCCTTGCGAAAACATGAATGGTATCAGTAGTTAAAACTTAAAGTGGATTAGAAAACTGAGTTGCATTTTATAATAGAGATAAAAACATAGCACTAAATATGTGCTAACTCGAAGGACTGTGATGGACTTTACATGCCACTAGTAAGTGCTGAGAACACATTTGTCTCATGAAGATTAGTTTAAATATCCTCAGGGCAAGTTATTACACATTCCCTACAGGTGGAATTTATGACAAGTAAAAAATAAGTAGCAAGACTAGATGCTGCAAACGCGAGATCACATCACTTCTTTTTTTTTGTCAAGAAATTAACATAGAAGGTTGCTAATATGGCTGAAAATGGTGCAACCTATTTAGTTTCTGAAAGCTAATTTCATAATGCCATAGCTATCTGCATAAGCCATACATCAGAGACCTGGGGAAGGAATGAAAGTAGGTTAAAAAACCCCTACTGATTACAAACTCTAATGTTCCTGAAAAGATTGATTAAAAAAGGAAAAACAGAAAATATGACTCAAGGATAGTTTTTCCAGCAAGCTTTGTGCTTACAAAATTAGTACACTACTTATTCAGCTTTCTAAGTTTTTGACAATGGAAAGTTAACAAAGAAAGTAAGAAAAACCATAGTATTTTGAACAACCTGCATTTTAACTGCTTTAGCCCCTTTTCTGCTTCTCAAGAAAAAATCTAGAAAAAAAAACCCTCACAAAATTTGACATAAAAGTCTGAAGGACTTTATGGAGCTTTCCAATTGCATGTGAATATGAACAAATACATTGGAATGGCCATAAAGACATATGCAGAAGCCCTTTAATACTCAGGAATGATGAAAAAAACCAGATAGGATTATTAGTGCCAATTAGATGATACTGGTTTGAAAAGAAAGAGCAAGTGTTGGCCTGTCTAAAAAGATGATTTTTTCAGTTGTTGAATAAACATCACAGATTCTAACATCTATATGAATTAAGCACTTTCAAGAGTCTTCATTTTAAATCCTATAAAAACCCCTGACCTTTCATCCATACAGTAGCTTTTTTGTGATAGATAAAACAAGTGTCATGATTATCCAGATGTTTCATCCCTGAGTTCAAACAGGAGCCAAATGTTCAGATTAAATGACAACTGTACTTTCTGATTAGTAATCCATATTTAGTAAAGCCCTGCTGTGGGAATATGATATTGAGGTGCATTCTATGATAGCAAATTAAGATTGCACAAGACCTATTATCTGTGTCTTTTCTTGTATAAGTACATATTTGTATGCTTTTGTTTAAATATATATTTGTATTTTATACAGAGAATAATATGGATTCTCTTATGCCCAGTTCTACTCTGAATAAATCTGAAGATTATTTTAGGAGCACAAGGGAAATTGATTTTAGAGGGACACATCTATGAGAAAATTTTAGCCACTAAGATAGGCATGTAGTCATGAAGTTCTTATAAACTGTAATAGGCTCTGTTTTGGACAAGACTCTTCCAACCACTAAGAACTCAGCTCAGCATGAAACAGGCTAAAACATGTGACTGCTTAGTGACTTTCTAAGTAGCTCAGGCACAGGGCCTTCTGGCTGAGGAAAACCTCAAATCATTTTGTTGAGGACAGCATCTTTCTCTCTGGAGACATTCCCTCTAGTGCTGTTGCCCAGTGCAAAAGTGTTATCTTCTCACGCAGGACCTGAGAATTCAGCCCATTTGGGATGTAACTCCAGATGACAAAACCCTATTCCATGTTCAGTGTAATCTGGCAATTACATCATTGCTGCTTTAAATGCTTTTTAATTGTGGAGCAAACTTCAAACTTACCAGTGTTTTTATACTAATTGAAAGAGGACAAGATTCAGTCCAGCAGCGAAGAGAAAGGAGCTGTGGACAACCTATGAATATAAACACAATTATTGGACTTGAGGGAAAAGCCTGTATGCTGAATAGCTACTATGATTAGCCAAGCCATATGTTTGCAAAAGATCTCACTGCTCACCCAACACATTTAATGGACTCCCCTGACAATGTCCCTTGTTAGTACTCTCTAGGATACAGACACGAGAGGGATCATGGAAACATGCACTTTTTCAGCCCAGTAATTGAAAAGAAACATATAACCTCAAAGACTTCAAGAAAGTCTGCATCTCCCAGGACAAATGGAGGAAATGAACACCAATTTCTATAGATAATTTTGTAAGAACTAAAGTTGCATTTTGTGTTGCATGTGTACACAATCATTTATCTGCAAGTCTCTGTGATAAACTAGGTAAGCCAATTGACAGGAAAATATTGACAACTCACAACTGATAGTATCTGACCATGTATAACTTTGTAAAAAAAAAAACTTACACAGAAGATGAGGAATTTTCTACCACATATAAAAAGATAAGAAATATCTAACTACCACAGCAAGCAATGCTCAGCAGTGATGGCATGTGATTTTGAGAAAACCAATGATATAGTTACTTCCTCCTTAAAAAAACACGTCTGAGACCACTTGAAGGAAAAACTTTATCCTTAATGAAAACAATACATGAAGACATACAGAGGATGTATGTCAGCTCTCAGGGCAGATTTTCTGGCAACCAGTGTATTTGTTATCAAGGCTTTCCCATCCTAAACGGAATATGTCACCAGTAGATAAAAAGGCTCTTTAATTAGAGAAAACAGTACAAGATCGAGACCTCACTGCATGAGAGTTTCTGACAGACAAAATAAGTCTAATTAAAGACCTCAAAAACTACCAGTAGAAAAATTAGTAAAATATAAAAGAGTTTAATTTCAGGAGGCAGAAGTGAAACAACAGCTTAATGAAATACGGGGAAACCAGGAAAAGATCAAAGTTCTGTAGCTCCAGTGAACAATCAGGAATTTCTAGAAAAGGGGGTTTGTGTAAATGGAACAAGGGCCACAAATTGTCTTGAAAATATTATTTCCTCAGCTTGTAGTTGAAGTCATCTACAGCTTGGGTCGTTTGTTATGCATTAGCATGTACACTAATTCAGCAAGGAAGGGAACTGAAGGAAACGTACATCACCTCTCCCAACAACAAATCAAAGAATATATCCTGAATACCCAATAGGGAGTTTTTTCTGGAACAAAATTACAAACATCATATTCAAAATCTGGTATACATAGCTACACTTGTACTGAAACATGCAAGTAAGGCAGGGCTTTAATGCTAGTTAGTGTTAAAAGATCCAACAGACATTGAAAAAAGAGAAACAAAGCTCCTTCTACAAAAGATGTTCCAGCTACTAAAGAGAGCCTACTATCAAGTCCAGTTTTGGTATTGTAAATTTCAAGCTCTGGCAGTGAACGAACTGGTATTTCACACTTTAGCTTGGCACATCTGAGACATTTAGAATGAGGTTGAGAGAGTTCATCAGTTAATGAAAAGAGCTTTTTCTTTATAAGCCAAGTGTAAAGGGTAACTATAGCCTTCTATGAAAAATCAGAGCCAAAGCCTTTGTGAAGATACTTGTTGCCACGAGAAGACCTAAAGGAAGACCCTGATTTGGTAACAATTCCACTTTGCAGTATTAGACATTGTCCAATGCAGAAACTTGATAGCATCTTGCAGGTCAAATGAAGCAAACCTATGTCCCGTCCAGAACAATGGAATAACTATCATTGAGGTCATCTTCCGCATGTTAGTTTTCTAACAAAAAGAATTAAATTTTCAGTATCTAAGGCTGCTTTCCACCCTCTGTTCTTTTCTGCAACCAGAAAAATTTGCTGTCAAGTCCTTTCCTCAGTTCTTTTATATTGGAGATACAAACATGACTGAGACTCCTGAGTGGCCACTGAAGAAGGGAAGACAGTTCAGAAGGTGGGAATGACAAAAAAATCCAGAAATTTCCATGTTTCACATAAAAGATAACATAATTTAGTTAAAAAATATGTCAGTCTGTTCACCAGATGATACTGGCTTAAGGCACACAGGGATTTTATTACAGAAGGAAACAATACTTTGTGCTTATTTGATAATTTCGGAAGGTGTGTCTGTCACTAAAGGCTGCTTTCCTGCTGTATCCATTCCTAGTGAGCAGCAGCAATTAAAAGAGTGTTGTGGTTTAATCCCAGCTGGCAACTAAAACTAGGTAGCTGCTTGCTCACTCCCCTCAGGTTGGATGGGGGACAGAACTGGAAGAGTAAAAGTGAGAAAAATGTTGTGGGTTGAGATAAAGACAGTTTAATAGGTAGAGCAAAAGCTGTGCACAGAAGCAAAGCAAAACAAGGAATTCATTCAGTGCTTCCCATTGGCAGGCAGAGTGATGTCCAGCCATCTCCAGGAGAGTAGGGGCCCCTTACATGTAATGGTTACATGGGAAAACAAATGCCCTCTTACTTCTGAATGTGTCCCCCTTACTTCTTTTCCCTCCAGCTTTATATACTGAGCATGATGTAACATGGTATGGAGTATCCCTTTGGTCAGTTGGGGTCAGCTATCCCAGCTGTGTCCCCTCCCAACTTCTTGTGCATCCCCAGCCTACTGGGGATGGCAGGGCAATACGAGGAGCAGAAAAGGTCTTAAGAGCTTAGCATCAACTAAAACCACCAGTGTGCTATGAAAAGTATTTCTCATCCCAAATCCAAAAAACAGCACTACACCAGCTGCTAGTAAAAAAGTTAACTCTTTCCCAACTGAAACCATGACATGCTCCACACCGTATTCCATACCATGTACGTCAGCCTCACTAACCACCACCACCATTCCCATCCTTTGCTATGAAACACAAATGTTATTCCCTTAGTCCACAGACCACCCCCGTGAAATGTCCATAAATGTCCCAAAATGTCCACAAAATATCCATTTAGACCATGACTTGGGGCTCCAAAATGAATTCAGGTTCACTCATTTGTGAATTCAGCAGAATCTTGGTGCCTCAACTGCAAGAAAAATGATACAGCAGAATAATGGCATCTGAAACAAATGGACTGATGACAATTAAATCTGCTATTTTTAGCTGGTTTTAAATAGCTAACTGTCCCTGGAGTGCTCAAAAATCTCCATGTGAATGGAGCGCCTCAGCATGCAAGAAATGAATAAGTCTTTGTTCTAAACCTGAAAATCTGGAATCAAAGATAATAACTTCTGGAATCCCTTGCATTTGTTACTAGAAATGTCTTCTAAGAACCACAGCTGTGATGACCAATCACAAGCACTTAGGGATTTTGGAAAACAGCTGCAATTGCGACTGCAATTCTAAAAAGAAAATCAGAGTCCTTTCCTAAATTCCTGTAGCAGAAACCCTGCAAAAGACAAAAACGTCTTTGCAGCAAGGTCTTTATGGAAAAACAATCCAAGAGCATCTCATAATCTACAGCTCAAAATTGCAGTACAGCTGCTGAAAACTTTCCCCCCCTTCCAAAGGAACAAATTTGTGAAGTCTTAATTTCCTTGCTCTTTTCAGCAGATGCAGCAGCTTAAGCAGACAGAAGTATTGCAAGAAATTTAGTATCTTATCCTGGAATGCAGGACCTTCTTGCCTTTCACCTAGACATTCTTCCCCTGTCTATCTTCCCCCAAAACTGCATTGTATCAAATTAAACTCGTTGAATCTAAAAGCCCTGCTCCGACAGCCAAAAAAAATTTAGAAGCTGAATAATGGTGGAGGTTCAAGACCATGTGTTATCCAGAAAATTACTCAAGGCGGATAGTCAAAGAGGAAACTAATCTATTTCAAAGCTCCATCAATGACTAATAGGTATCATTTGCCACTGTATGAATTACTGCAGTTCCTATTCGTAATTAAAGTAGGCTTTCCCGAAAAAAAGAATCTAAGGGCTTTGAGGGCAGTGACAATGTAGTAGAGAAATCCATTTCTAGTATTTCTACCCAGAGAGGAGGTGCCATGGAGCATGAAAGCCGTAGTGTGACAGAAAAGGACTTTTCATCAGAATAAAAACTCAAAGAACAATCTGAATAAAATGGAGTCACAGTACACAGTAAAAAGGTGTATTTAGAACTTTGTCTGCAGTACCGTAAAAGATGGGCCACTTTAATGGTTGTGATGGTCTATGGGGAATACAGATAAGTCCTCAAGGAAGCTATAAGAGGATTTCAACAATAATGAAAAGTTGAGGGTACTCTACTTTAGGCAGGCACAGAAGGATGTTTTCCACTCTCCCAGTTTTCTGTGAGAAAGCGAGAGGAAATGGTATGCCACACTCTTTTTAAAACTGCAGAAGAACATGCAGAGACAAGCGGTTTAGAGCATGACCCTAGTACCACTGTCTAACAGCACTTGCATATGTGTACCCCACAGTGTGAATATGCCCATGGATAAACACTTGGAGAAACTCTATTATATTCTCTTTCTCTGCCTTAAAGGAACTTTTCTTGCTGTGTTTCTAAAGCCAGGGAGTGAATTCAGATATGCTCGAAGAAGCCTGCTTAGATGCATCATCTGAAAAGCACAGCACATGTTGATGTCTTTCCTTCTGTCTGGAATTATGTTGAAAATAGACTTAGCCCAATCCACCCCTCCTCCAAAAAAAAAAAAAAAAAGAAAAGAAAAAAAAAAAAGATGATGGGATGGAAGAAAATAAATTATAAGAATTGCTACATTTAACACCTATGCCCCAGGATTATACTGACTTTTGGCACAGGGACCAGAAAGCATAGTATCTCCCATGCAGCACAGAGGCAGAGCACCATAGAATTGCTGATGCAAATGACAAATGTCTATTAAAAACATGAAACTATACTGTAAGGCTGAAACACTGCAAAATAAAAATACCTTATTTATAAGATAACTAAACAGGTACTCCTTGCACAAATGATGAGGATCATAACATGGATTCACACAAAGCCTGCAAAATGATTCAAACATCATCTTAGAAAGTCCAATAAAGGAATAGGATTGTAAATTTGAAATAAAAAGTTAGGAACTCATTTCAAAGATCCAATGCTTACTAATTATTTTGTTAGTTTCTTGGGGTTTTTGAGTTGTTTGATAAAAAAGATATTTACAGTGGTTTAGTAGTTTCAAATGGTCCATGCCTGGTCCACTTGTTCACACTTGAAAATCTATTCTAAATGTTAAGGCCTATGGACTTATATACTTTTTTGTATTAGTGAGAATACGGTAGATTAGCTAATATGAGGTAACTAGTAGCTGCTGTTTTCTGTTTGTTATTGCAAGCACAATTTTATCAATTAGCTCTGTAAATTCATCTGTTAGCAGTGAAATAAAATCAGTAAATGTTTGGGAAGAAAAGAAAGTGAATAGAGATGACAATGAAAGCTAAAAAGACAATCCAGGCAATTAAATCTCTTCCTCCTTAAGAACAAACCACTTTAGTTTATAATGGTGAATATGGGGTGGGAGGAGTAGGGAGTTGGTTGATATAAAAAGTGCAGACAGCAAATGGGTTTTTCCTTAAATCAGTATAATTATTGAAGGTTTTAAAATGTTTGAAATGCTTTTTATCATTTCCAGGAACAGATATTAACTTGTAGATGAGGGGTTTGCTTAATGCTTTTAATATTTCAACCTGGGCAAACAAGTTGGTTTTGTTTATTACTCGAGTGTTAAGTACATTTTATCACGGAAATGTCTCTTGCACATTTTGAGTATTTTTTAGCTTATTTTCTGTCTTGTGCTTTTAGCCTTTTGGTATATTTTTTTTTTTTAAAGCAGAGTTAGCATGCAAAAAGTGTAATTTAATTGAGCAATAAAGATCCTAATATTTTCATGCATCAAAGAAATTTAATATGCTCTGCAGCTCACTGAAATAAAATCAATTCAATAAGGTTTTGCTTTTTCCCCCTCATTGTTTACTTAAGCTTTTATTACCAGTGTGGTGCTCATGATGGGTGAAGAAATGACAGCACAGAGGCCTCGAGTCCTCTACATAGGCACCAGCTAGGAATAGTTCAAGTGGAAGCAATGCCAAGTTATTTCACCAGTGCAGATCCACTTCACATCTGACCTAACAGTGCCAACTCTTCTAAAGCAAAGTGGCCAGTCAGGTTTTCATGTTCACTCAATTTATTACCCTCATGTGGACTTCTAACTGTGCCAAACTGTGCGTGATGGTTCTATAATGCTCTTGCCAACGTACCAACAACCAATCTTCAGACACCTCAGGATTTTAATAAGAGCTTCCAAACCTACACAGTCAGGTACTGGGAATCAATATTTCCAGTGGATGTGGATGAGAAAATGCTCGTGAAGAGATAATAAAGGCCTATACAAATGAACAAACACTGGTCTTACACTTAGATCTGGTAAGGTATAATTTACATCTCAAGCTTTGATTCAGGTGTCTACATTAGTTACAAGGCATAATCCTTTATATTTAATTTCAGTTCTCTGCCCGGACTATTTCAGCACAGTTTGCAGTGTAGCATTATAGCCTCAAGCACAAAAAGGAAAGCTACCATGCAATATATGGCTCATTGGCAAATCATTCATAATAATCAAGAGCATGCATCAGATTCCAGGAATGGGGAAATATATTGAAGAAAAAGATTTCCTCTTTATTTTCCATTAAAAATATAGTAGGACATGACTTTGCTTAACATATGCATAAAGCACATTTGTAATAGTAATATAAAAAAAAAATCCAGAGACTCTGAAAAGCTATTATCTAAATCCACCTTTTCATTTGAAAGAAAAATGTTCTTCTGCTACTGTAGTGCCACCAAATATAGCTATTATTTTTAAGTGTTTGTACTGGGATTTTAAAGTGTCCATATCCAGATGTTATTTTTAAGTGTCTGGCTGAGATGGAGTTAATTTTCTTCAGAGCAGCCCATATTGTTCTAGGTTTTGGGTTTATGACTAAAGAACACCAATCTTTTGGCATGACACCAAGGGTTTCTTTTTTTCTGATTCTGCAGCCCAAGGAGTAGCTGGGGGTGGGCAGGAAGCTGGGAGGAGACACAGCTGACCCAAACTGACTGAAGGGATATTCATACCATATGAGGATTAGAAAGCTTTCAGATATGTGAAGGTATTATTTAATCATATGACATAAGCAATATGCCATATTTTTGGTTCACTTACATGCAGAGTTTATGATATTAGATCTCACATCAGCAGAAAGGTCAATATTTATGGAGTTAAATATTAAGGCACATTGTGGGGTATCCTGACAACTGGAAATTAATCTGATATTTTATTCATGAAGCTGAAATTTTACCCGATTTGTGCTGGATCCTTATGAGGAACAGAAGTAATTAAAGGGACAAAAATGAATAAAAGTTTCACATTCCTATATAATAAAATAGCACTTGCCCTGCAGAGTTCCTTAGAAGATGAGAATAATGAGACACCTGCTAGGGTCCATGTAATTACAGCAAGATGTTGAAGATGGGGCAAAAGATCTCACAGTCAAGACACTGGGACCCCTATTCCTTACTGTACCTCTGACTTCCTGAATGGCCTTTCATTTTATTGTCTTTAGATTTCAATCTCCTTAATTGCAAATTGGTGGTATCAGCAATTATAAAGTACTTGAAAATCTACAGACAAAAAGTGCTACCCAATGCACACACACATACTAGTGCTATCAAACATATTTGTTCAGCTACTTGAGTCATAAAAATTGGAAGCTGAATAGCTTTTTTTCTTTGCCAATCATTGCTAACAATTATTTATGGTATTATTTTTACTGAGATTATTACTAGTGCTGTCATCATAACATTTAACTACAGAACAAGTAATTCATGCTGCATAAACACTGAATAAAAAGATAGTCTATGCAGTACAGGACTTGCCATCAAATTTAAAAAAAAAAAACCCACAGACACAAACCCACAGCAAAAAAAGAACAAGAGAACAAGAGAATAAACAGTGTCAGTAAGACAAATGGACTAGCATGATAGCCAGTAATTTTATCCCATTTGCAGAACACTTGTATAGACTACCTAAACAGTGCTACAAGATGTATTCACTTGAAGGACCTGCTCCAGTGCCATCTTCAATGCCATTTTTTTGCTAATGATTGCTACAGCTGCTTTCTCCTCCCTTCCATTTCTGTCTGCTCAGGAAATTAAATTACTCACTTGCCATAACCCATTGCAACTTGTTAAGGATTCACTACGTCAAAAACTAGTGAAATGAAAGCAAGACTAATATAAAGCATGTTGAATTTTTTCTGCATGTAAGACCATATATTGATGAGATGTATCAGCCATATTGAGAAATCTGTTATATCTATTCATTAAAGAGGGGAGTTGATGAAAGACTGCATAAAGACTAAGTATCACAAAGAACTGAGTTCTAAAACCTACCAAAACCTACCAAAAGAGTGATAAACCTGACCAATATCGTCAGTCTTTATTAAGAAGGAGTTCATCCCAGGGGAAAAAATGTGGCCACCAGCACACAGAACAAACCTGTGAGTTACATAAGAACATGTATATCAACAAGAATATACCAAGACACATAAAATCTAGAATCATAGAATGATAGATTCTAAGAATAATGTAGCCCCCCTTCCACGTCCCCCCAAATGAGATCTCGGATACTGAGATTTTATGTGTCTTGCCTCTCTGTGAGGTTTCTGAGACATGACACTTTTGCTGGGTGTGAGTCAAATGACTACAGGACAAAATTGGAATTTTGACATTTGCATACACAGAAAAGATTATGCTTTCCATGTAACACAAGTGTGTGTAGCACTTGTGATTTCCCTTAAATCTATTATCCTATTTTTTTTCTGTTCAGATCAATATATCACCTTTTGACACACCAGAATACAACAAATAAATAAATAGAAGGACCTATTTAAACCAAAGTTTTCATTTTTTGATTCTTTCAAGCTCTTTGCTACTGCAAAATCAATTTACAAATATGTTAGGAAATATTTCAACCACTAAAATAAGAAAATTGCACTGAATAAAAAAAATAAATCATTCTGCTCTCCTAAAATCTCCTTAGGAAGAAAACTGCTTGCAACTCAAAACCAGAGACAGAGTCATTTTAAAATAGATTCTATCTGCCTGCATTCATCATCCTTTCTCCTGTTTGTCAAGACTCTATGGCCTTGAGCTCTGGTTTAATTCATAATGGTAAGTTAAATTCATCCTTTATTTAATCTCAATTTAATAAATTACTGCTAAACAGTCCTTCTGGTAATTCATTAACATAAAATAATGGCTTTACAGGAGGTCATTTAGAGCTATTATGAACTAGAGAAAAGCTAGTCCTTAGCATTATAAGGTTTTCTCTCAGTTAATATGTATCTACTTCTGGATGAATTTGGAGGATTTGGCTAACATTTCTACAGGATGATATTTTTCCAGGAATACAATTTTTAATAGTTTCGTGAGCAACTTAAAATTCAGGAACAGACATGCTGTTATTCACATAAGTGATTCTTAGTCAGCTGGGGCTCTGCAGAATGGTAATATAAGAGTCCTAGCATTTCCCCTTCACTCTCTTCGTGTCCTTAAATTCTCACAATAAAAGCAGCACTAAACTGGTCTGGTGAAGAATTCTAGACCTAACTAAAATGTCAACCTGCAGCTTAATATTTCACTGAATTTCACTGAATTTTTTAGAGTTGGAAGGGACCATAGAGATCATCTAGTCCTGCTGAAGCAGGATTGCCCATAATATATAAATTAATTTGCTACTATTAATATAAATCAATCTTGAAAGACAGGGTGGAAACTTGTATTTAATTACTAGAAAAAATAAATTTGCTTTTTTTTTTTTTTTATTCATTCAACTAGCAGGAGTTTAGAGCTGTTCCAGTTAACCATGTGCACTGTGATATTAGCTAAACAATTCTGCATCAGCCTTTGGTCTGGTTGCAGTTGTGGACTATTTGGAGTAATGAGAGTCAAATTGTATTTATTTGCAGCTTCAATTAATAATGCTGATGACATAAAACATTAGCTTCTTCAGGAGAGAGCAGGGATAGAGCATCCCAGTCTCCATTTTTTGGAAGACCAATTGAGTTTTTGAAAGATTAATTCCTGATAGCAGTACATTGATCACAGCACTGTATCTACACTACAGATAAATAAGTCTGCTCTCTCATTGATACTATCTGAGCTCTGTTCGTAAACACCAAATTCACAAAACATTTAAAAAGGTGCAAAGAAAGAGTTAAATATAAAGATAAATATAAAGATAACTGATTCCAGCTATTAGATTTCCTTTGCTTCATCTTGAATGTGTTCTTAAAGATGGTAAGTCTTAGTAACTATTGCAACAAAAGAGTTTAAAGAGCTACAGCCCCATCATCCGAAGATGAGACAAGAAGCTTACACAAGGAGAATATACCTTGCAATGGAAGGAAGTCTCAGAACTCATTTCTGACCAAGAAGAATGTTCTGTTTGGTCAAATGTCTGATTTAAAATATTAGCTTACAGAAAAACTACTTACTCCTCCCTTCACCTTAAGTCAGTTGGCCCGCCATGAAAACAAGCTACGCAGAACTTAAGACATTCCAGATGGTACAAATCATATTCCTTAAAAGTACTCCTTCCTGTTATAGTGGAAAATTAAGAAAACAGGATATCAGAATGAATGATGACCATCATATTAACTGGCAACTTTGGCCAATTACTGTATATTACAGCTTCATAGCTCAATAAAAGGAAGACTTTGGAGTTTTTTAGATCTTTGCTTCCACTAAAACTACTATAAACCCCAACCAATTTGCTTATAGTGATGTAATAAAGATAGCCTTTTAAAAATGAAAAATATATTTGAAAAGTTAATTATGGACATGTCCTTAAGAACAATAACAGCTGGAGAATTTGCCCTTTAGAGGAACATCTGTGCATGCAGAAGAATTTAGATAAAGGTCAGATTTTTACTATAGTAGTTATGCATTTGTACAAATCACAGATTCCTTTGTATTTAGAATTAATCATAAAATCATAGAATTGTCTAAGTTGGAAGGGACCTTAAAGATCATCTAGTCCAACCATCAACCTAACCCTGACAAAAATCACTAAACCATATTCCTAAGGTCTATGTCAACCCATCTTTTGAACACCTCCAGGGATGGTGCCTCAACCACTTCCCTGGGCAGCCCATTCCAATGCCTGATAACCCTCCCCATGAAGAAATGTTTCCTAATATCCAATCTAAACCTCCCGTGGTGCAACCTGAGGCTGTTACCCCTTGTCCTAACTCCTGTGACTTGGGAGATGAGACAGACCTCCACCTCTCTACACCCCCCCTTCAGGAAGTTATAAAACATGGTAAGGTCTCCCCTCAGCATCCTCTTCCTCAGACTAAACAACCCCAGCTCCCTCAGCCTCTCCTCATAAGACTTACTCTCCAGACCTCTCACCAGCTTCATTGCCCTTCTCTGGACCCAGAGAATGAGCTAACCCAGTGGGTTTTGCATTGTTCTGGACCTGTAATGTTATTAAGTTTTTGAAATCTAGTAGTAGAGTAAAATCTGATTAATTGATCCATTTGGTGTGCAATGCATAACAATGATTACCTGAAAAGCTAATCATTTTGCTGGAGTGCTCTCAGTGTCAACTCTGAGAATGAAACTTAAAGCTTTACTATCTTCTGTCACAGAACTCACAGAACTCAGAAAGAAGCAGCTTGAGGGCAGTCCATGTCTTACAGAACTCAACTACCTCTTGGAGTCAAGCGTTCATAGTGAATGTTAGAGTATGAACCAGAAAGACTGTCCACCAGTGATAATAAAAAGATTAAGTGGTTAAAAAGCAGCCATCAATAAAATAAAAATTGAATTGCATGAAATAAAATACAAACAAAACATTGGGCAAACAAAAATAATCAGAAAGACTTCTCCTAGAAACTGAGATATAAGAGATGGCATTCTGGCACATATTAATGTAATAGCTTCATAACAGCTTTTCTGATAGACAAAAGTATTTTACCTGAATGTCTGCAAAATGAAGTCTTTACTTTCTGGGTGTCATATAATGCACTTCTAACTGCCTTAGTGTTTGTATGAGGTAATACTTCTCTTGTTTGGCCAGTTAATTGCTTCCCCATTCTCTGCTTTCATCACCCCAACCTCAACACAACAACAAAAAACAACTTGAAAGGGAGTAAAAAGAAAAGCAGTAGCACATGGTAGTTTCTTCTACATACAGAAGTTTTTTGTGTTTCAACCATAACAAGCCAGGAAGCAGAATAAAGGTTAGAATCCAAGAGAGAACCACTTTACACAGCCACCTCTCTTCGTATGCTTCATGGCAGGACCAGGAGGAGGCAAGACCAAATATTGACATATAGGTTCAAAAATTATATCCAACAATTAAAACCATATTTATTATTGTTTGAGTTCCATGAATTTACTTCCAATTCCAGTTCACTCAGCTTTCTGTGAACATGGAGAGGAGGATGTTATTCTGGATGATGACAGCCATGTTTTCACAGTATTGTCAGAGCAGTGCTGTGTCCATGTAGATCAGATTAACACAAGGTATGCCACAAGGAACACCATCAATCTTTCTTTCAGTAAAAGAAAGGTATTGGCAGGTAAATCTTAACACAGCCTGATGCTGTGTGTGTGAAAAGAAAAATAACTTAATCCCAGCCAAACTCAGTACACCTGGTAAATACAGAGTGAAAAATGAAAGGACTTTCCCATATGAATGATGGAATTTCACTGAAATGACTTGCAACAATAATCACATGGGAAAGACAGCTATTCAGAAGCAGAGGAAACACATGACATTTATGTGTTCAAATGACTGGAGCCTGAACAAAAAACTTACTAGGAAATAGCAGTATGACAAAAACATGTATTTAGCAGAATGGGCAACAAAGCTTACAAAACCTCATGTGTTCTAGTTACAGTCCCAAGGAAACCTCCTGCAGCCCCGGGGTAGGTCAGCAGCACGCTTCAAGCTACCCAGGGCAGACAAGGACTACTGAAGAAGCAAGCTACTGAACTCCCTCTCAGCACCTTGGACTTGAACATACTCCTCTGCACATCAGTTTCCATCACTGGCAAGATAGGAAAAAAAGTACTAGTTTTCCTTGTCAGAAATTTTGGTATCTACATAGCATTTTTTTAAAAATGCAAAATACTATTCAGTAAGTTGGTATTATTATTATGTTGCAGTTCACACCCAAGCATTAAAAAGATTGAGTAGATCTCAGTGGGTAAAAAAACCACATCCTTATCATGTTTTGTTACAACAGCTTCTTTGTCATACACTCAGAGAACTGATTAGGCTTCACTTGCAAACCTTCAGAAATACATACTTTTGTCAAAAATAGCAAGACTGAAATGATAAAAGAAACGAAATTGTTAAATATTAGAACTCAGTATATTGAGGATACTTTATGGATGAAACTGAAATGGAGATTTTTGTGACTGTTGTTATTCTAAGGATGTCTTATATTAATATTGATCTATCTGGTAAGCAAACCAGTCAAAAATATAAATACATTATTTTTAAAATATATTTTTTCAGTCACTGACTCTTCCATTTTAGAAAATCAGGTATATTGAATATATACGTCCATACAGAACAAGCAGAGTGTTTTAGGATGAGAAAATGTATTATGCTATCAACCATTATAGTTGGCAGACAGGCAGTATTTGCAACTTAGCTTGCACAGACTTTCGTACCCGACACCAGCACAATAGAGAACGGATTTTCTATTACCACTTCTAATCATTTATATAGATCATGGCAGTAGGATTAGGTGTTAGTTTGATTTTTCAGGTTCAAATCCTTTCCTAAACCTTGTTTAGGAGCCTAAATCTTGTTTCTGAAAGATAACTTGTCTGTCAACTGATCCAACTTATAGATCTGTATGTTAACTCAGTAAAATAAAGTAATGAGACTATTTTTAAGAGGCATTTTTTTTTAAAAAAAAAAAAAGCTTGCTTCAACCCTCATAGTTACATCTTAATTACTGATTAGTGTCCTGAGAAAACACCCTGTAATAAATCTGCTAGCATTTATTTCATGGGAAAAAAATTATGGATGTGCCTCTCCAGGGTGAGACTTGCATCAAGGCTACATCATGTCCTTGTCCAGAACAAGGAAAGGACACATAATTGAGCTGCTGCAACCAATTGATACTATGACACTGACAGATTCATGATCATAAGATCTAAATTTCTTTTTTACCTAAATAGATCTGGAATCCTTAATTGGGAATAAGCAGGGTAGACAGGCACTGATATCCAAGCAGAGGTATCACATGGATCCAGGGAACCTTAAGGTGTCTAATGCCTATGTAGGCTCTTAAATAACCATGGACTTGAATACACTGTTAGGATCCTCAATATTCCTTTGATTCCTGGCCAAGCACTCTAAAATGCATAAGAAAATTCCAGTCAACAACAAAAAATCTCTCTCATACTGAGAGAGGAAACAAATTTGAGAAAGCTGTAATCACATCTTTGATTTTTAACTTAAAAAGAAATTTACTGCATCAAAATGCAGTGAACTTTACTATATTATGCACAGGCACATTAAAGTGCCTCCTAAATAGCTTCAGTATCAAGGATATTGATGTAATTGCTATTGGTGCAATGAAGATGTCAAGAATACAAAAATTAGCTGCGTATATGCACCAGTATTTCAGTTTTAAACCTGCCAGACATTCTTGTTTCAGGAGACCTAAATTATGCATGCAAAAAATTGAAATTTTCATGTATCATTTGACATCAGTTTACTTTGCTGTCATAGCTGTCAATGTATAAAATGTTGCTGTCTGTCTCAAATGATACGTAAGCTGGTAAAATAGAACCAAGGCCATTTTGTGGAAGACAGAGGAATAGAAATGGAAGTGATGGTTCCTAGGCACAATGTCAAGTCTATAAGTTGACAAAAGAAATACAGTTTTCAAGGAAAGGAGAGATGACACCCCCTTCTCCAAGTGATTATGCTTTCCTGCTCTTCACCTTCTAACCCCATGGTGTAACTCCTCCACCCCTTAGCTAAAATAGAATGTTTTGCTATTCTTAACACTTGGTTTCAAAAACCATTGTTCATACCATTTGTTTCTGTTTTCACAGTATGGAGCCTCCTCATGGAAGGCAACCCAGACTATCTATGTAAAACTACCCAAATTGAAACTCATAGGTATTAATTTTCTAACCAGTGTGACTCTCTCTCTTGATTCAGTTTGAAAAAGAAAAAAAAAATTAAATACATTTCTCTTGAAATGATCTTCTTCCAAATATAATGAAATTCTTTAAACTTAGGTCACGTTCCGTGAAATGCTCTTTAAGGCAAAAAATCCTTTAAATTTTATTAGAATTCTCTTTGGTACATTTAAAAAATCAGTTTATTAAGGCCAAATAATGAAGCTGATGGTTACTGCTTCTAGACCATGGCTTACTAATATAAATATAGTAATAATAACAACACAAAAGCCATATATATTTACCTGGATATACATCTTTTAACAAACAAACCAATAAACCTGTAAAAATAAAGTAGGATTATAGCAGACACCTCAGTACCTGAACGATAATATAATCTTCTTTGACCTGATGGATGAAGGGGTAAGTAATGAGACATAGTACTCTTTACCTCCACATAAATTGTCTGAATGCACTCTTTTCTGGGAGAAAATTAATCTCATTAAAATCTGTAAATCATGGACCAACTCTCAGTCCAAGTAAAATGAGACCCTGACCAGTCAGGAGCTACCCACAAAGTGCCTCACACGTGATCTCCCTCTGTCAGTGTTGGAGAAGGCCAGGGATTACAAGACAGTGGGAGACAGTTGGTCTCTCTTTCCAAATCATAACAGAGGTGTCCTGGCCAACATGGAAAATCTTACAATAGGTACATAATCTGTACACATAACAATATCAACAGAGAACTCCAGTTTATAGTATTTTCAATGGCTCACCGAGGACACAGTGCCTAAGAGATGAAGCGATGCTCTGGATTTAATGCCAATATTATCTGAATGAAAAGTGTTTTTTAAAATTCTGACTAAACAAAACCAGAATTTAAGTGTCGGCATCAATTTTGCAGCTCAGGCTCATTTCTTACAGCAAATGACCAGCCTCCTCCCCCATGTTTTATGGACTACATTGTTCAGTTACTCCAAACACATCTACAGCACAGTAAAAGGGCCCAGCAAGACCAGAAGTTTCACTTGTTCCTCTATCTTACCTTCTATTAATCATAAAACATTTTTGTAGGAATAGAATCAGCACCTCTAAAATTTCCACTCTGCAAACAGACTTTACAGGGGGATTAGAACCAGATGATCTTCAAGGTCCCTTCCAACCCAAACCGTTATATGATTCTATGATAAAATGAACAGGGAGGTCCAGAATATCTTTAAGAAAGGGGAACCCTAGACACAGAGGCAGAGGCTACCATCTGGAACATGCTTCACTTGTCCACTTACTTTCCAATGGCAGCCACAGAACTGTTAGTTGCATTGCAGAGACTCCCTGAAATTATTCATCATAAAAGTCCCAGTCACAGCACCCAGTGTATTAACATGAGCAAGTGCTAGGAGAAACATTCAGAACGAGTGGGCAAGAATCTGCAGCAAGCCAGGAGCTGTGTCAGTGCCACAGGGCTCAATGTTCTCCCTCCTCTTTGAAGAGGTACAGAGTGCTCTCTGGAGGAAAAACTTCAGAATACTTTGTTTTCATGGCATTTTCCCTCTTTTTGTTTATAAGCCTCAGCCTTACACACACTGAATTTAATTGCCTTTACCATACACCAGCCAAGAAACTTCTCTCATCTAAGTCCCTCTGGATCATTCTGTACTATTCACAATTATTTGCTTTATCATCAGCTAACTTGCTCTCTCCTCTGAAGCGTTCACGTCTATTCTCACTTGAGAAGTTCCGTCGCTGCTCCTGGGGAAACAAACTCTCAGCTTCTTTCTGAAACCACAAACCGCTGCTTTCTTATCGCTGAAGAAATTTTCACACTGCATCATTGGTATTTATCATCAGGATTAATTTTGTTATGTACCATTTTGTTATGGTACACTGCTAATCAGTTTTACCTGTATACTAGGAACAAGGAACATAATTTCTCAGTTTAAATCACCAGGATGCAGTAAAACTGCTTAATTTTCAAGTGAGAGTGGGCATAACATTTTATCTGTCTCAGAAGAGGCAATTCACTTCTATTTAACTGTATCAAAATTAACTAAATAAGATAAGAGAATATTAAGTATGTAATTGCACAGATATGTAAAACAATTCAGTGAAACATTAAGGGAAAATTACATCCAAATATGCAATAAGATTGACATTAATTCTATTTATTGCATAATATTTTTGCAGTATATATATCAGTAATAACTGATATATATAGTCACATTTACAATCAACTAGTTGCACCTATTCTAATATTTTTCTAGGGGTTAATCTAGAGTTAATCTAATTAATCTTAAAGGAATGCTAAACAAATCCACCTGTAAGCATTTGATACAATGAAGAAGACAATGTGATCTAAAAATAGAAAATGTGATCTAAAATAATCTGCCCTTTGTGCTACTGCATCTGCAGGTAGGATTAATATATTTTATTGTACTTTGATTTTTAATAGTGAAAGTCTCTTCATGTCATCATTATCTTAAACAAGGCTTTTGTATCATAACAGCAAAGTTGAACATAAAGTGACTGCTTCATACTTAATATTAAAATGAATGGGGGAAAAAAGACTGATTTGTAGAAATTAGAAACATCTTAAGAGTTAGGCCACTAATATTCAATGATTGTTTTTTCTAGTGTCTTCTACTTGGAATTCTGATAATCCGCATATTTTATCTAGTATTTTTGGCATCATAAAAAATGAAACCAGCTATTACGTTTTCCTAGAATAATACGCAGTAAACAGATTACATAAATAATTCCAACTAATCTTACAGAAAAATATCTCATGACATTTACAGAGCAAGGTGACCAACACATGAGGAATGTAGCATAAATCTGCTGAGCCTGTATGCCTAACTTTTCAAAAGATCCAGTTAACCCATCAACCACCAAGCCAGTCCTATGAAGGTCCAGTTGCAAAGACCAACACTAAGGCACATCAGTAAACACCACATTTCATTTGAGCATTAGAAATGTAGGTCTGTACAAACAGAGAGGTATTGGGGCAGAACCTTCCTTGCGGTTCTATTAGAGGACCGCCTCTAATTTTTGCCTCTCTACAGAAACTACCTACAATATGTTCCTCAGAAGTTATATTATTTTTTCTTTCAAATGCTTCCATAACATTAATTTGGAACCGCATCCTAGTTTACCAATTTGGAGATTATTTGTGTTTTCTGAATTACAAGGTTCTTTTTCTGAATACTATTAATTCTCACTCTAGTGGTTAGTTTCTTCTGCCTTTTTCCCTCTGACACACATGATTTTAAAGAATATACTAAATCTGTATCTTTTCCCACTACTGAAAATCCACTGCCTTCCTATGTAAGAACTAGAGAGAATTGAAACTAGTAGAAATCTTTTGCAAATATTATATATTTTTCTAATTTCAATGTAGCTAACTCATCCGTCCAACATATCCAGTCATCTCTCTATTGTAAAACTTGTTCTTTCACTTGAGAATAATATTTAAGTACAGTACACTGACCTCCATTATTTGTGAAGGAAAGAGATTAAATTTGTCATACCTCCATATTATTGTGAATGAAAGAGGTTAAATTATGGTCTTGTCTGTGATTCTTAAAAGAGTGCTGAGAATACTTCTGTATTTTAAATTTGAGTTAAAAACCTAGATGAATCTGATGTTTTAAAAGACTGAAAGAGGAAGAAAATAACAAAAGAACCACCAATTATCAAGCAAGTATATCTACATATTTCTTTCTAACACATCTATATCTAGGTTTACAATATCTATACTTGCTGCACATTAAGACCAGTATTAAACATAAGCAAGCTATTTAGAACTCTGATGCATGTATGATTCAGCCTACTTCTGCTATGTATTTGGCATGTTGAATTTAATTTGTCTTCGTGCTGCCTCATCCTCCACCCTTATTAGCAGTCAGCAGAGTTCCTCATTATTTTCTCAGGCCTGAATTTTTAAACTTCATTTGAAAATTTAAATAAAATGAACCAATATTCAGAGTATTTGAGTATCCACAGTGCCTCCGATTTTAGTAATGGAATTGTAGATGTTCTGCATTTGTGAAGACCAACCCTGTAGTACATGATACCACACTGCAGCCAGAAAAAAAATAATGCGGATTAAGTTTACGTGGAAGAGAAACATCATGCACAGAGCATGCAAAGTAGTTCTCCCTGTCTACTTGGCTGGATAAGATTGACTCAAATGGACTATATTGCATTTTGTGTAATGCAGTCCAATACCACAGACTGGGGTAGTGTAGGAAGCAACAAATGATTATTTGTTTATTCGGGTTTTGCTTGGCTTTGGTTTGTCTTGACAAGAGAAGATTGAAGGAAGGAGCTTTCAAATATGGATAACAGACCCCAGGGAGGCAAGAAGATAGTGTTCTCCGTGACCGCAATCAGCAGAGGAACAATGCAGATGGATCACAGTAAAAGAGATTCAGTTCGTCTGTTCTGGGAAGCTTGGGGATGTAAGGGACAGATGAACACTGGAGAACAGGTGAAACCTATTCCTATGTCACTGGAATTTTGTTAAGAATAAACCTGATTACTGTCTTTTTGGCATGGTATGGCATTACTGACTTGCCTTTGGGAAGGTGGGTGGTCAGGGACCTCCTAAAGTTCTTTCAGGCTATAGTCTCCAACTCTATATATGAATTCTATGAATTCTATAAAGGTTTCATATTCATTTGCATATTCATCAGGTTTTTTTAGAGTGCGGTCCTCAGCCACCTGACAAGAGGCTCTGTTCGTCAGAGATGCAGAAACAATGCAGTTGCAACAACTGCCAAGTTAATTCTTGAAAGGGAAGGCAGGGAATGGACAGGGATTATTGTGAATAAAAATGCTTTAGTAAGGAAATGTTAAAAGGAGATTACTAAAATGGAAACACAACAGGGTGTGTTTGAACAGTCAGTAGGAGGCAGTAGGTTTTCATAAACACCCATATGAAGTAAATGTTCCTGATGTTCCAAAATTTTATTTTTGTACTATTAATACATATTTTTAAGAGGTAATAGGAAAAGTCATGTACATCTTACTTAGGAGACACCAGTCATCAATTTCACTGGGCAGACACTTGGCAAAAGTTCCTATATATTCCTATTTCCTAAACTGAGATAATGTCCCTATATACTTCTAATAAAAAGCCAGGGCAAACAAAAGGACATCACAACTACACAAATACAAAGCCTACTGAGATGTCCTTCAATACATGGCTCCTTTGGGTGTATAAACTTTTAATGAACAAAAGATTTTGTCCCTATCACTCACACAGCTCATGGATTTAGCCAGCCAACATGAACAACACTATTTGATACTTCAGTTTAAATACTTCACTTTGGGGTGGTAGTGTAACTGAAATTGGTAGACAAGCAAATAATGTGGAAAACCTTAATTAACAAGATCTGAACCAGGACAGGTCAGTTACTTGTTTTCAATCATTATACACTCCACCAAGTAATGCTGCAGCATAAAGTAACCTATTCAAATACATCAGTAACCTATTTAGTCCAGAAGCATTGGGGCTGTAATAAAAGAAATGGCTAAAAAGGGGTGAAACATCAACTCTTGCTACTCTGTAAAAAGTAAGTCTCATGACAAGGCAGCAGAACTGGTGTAAAAGACTACCTGATAAGGCTACAAATTGCCTTAAACCCTTGTCCTTATTATAATTAACAAGTGGGAAGGTGATTAATAACAAACTGCTTTGGGTTCTGATGAATTATTGTCCTTGAGCTGGCTATGCTGGCAATTGAATTTGCAAGGTTCTAAAAGTTTAAGCAGTTTTAAAATACTTAACATGCCTGGTAGAGTTTAACTGTATCCTGATCTTTCTCTTGTGGCTCAGACCCACGTGGAGACATCAGAGAGTTATACTGTTCACACTTACAAAGAAAATAGAAATAAAAATGTAGTGTAAGTGGATTTTAAAAGGGACTAGTTTTCAAATTGGAAAACAGTCTTGTTCTTTCTGCCACAAAAAGCACAATGGAATTAGAATTTTAAATGTAATTCTTAAATGAAGTGTTTCCACCATTCATTTCCCTTGCCATTGCTTTGGAAAATAATATCTGCATCACAAAGGCAAACATATGCAGCATTTTGGACATATCTCATCTTTCCCTGGAACACCCGTTTTCACTGAAGGTAGTACACCAAGCTATCAGAACGGACATCTTTTCTGAATCTCATTTCTCTAACCATGATCACATCTTTGTACCCATTACAATATGCAAAGCTCTATAAAATGAGAGAGAGAACTTTTTTGCTTCTGTTCTGTCACTTGGTTTTTACAGTCTTTGATTATGAAGAAAGGCAGTTACAGTTTGGGCCTGTATGAGATCTTAGTTTCAATAAACTTACAAATATATTTCTACATCTACATGTAGAACACTTTTTTTAAAAGGCTATTGTACTTACATTTAAAAGACTGTCAGATTGACAGTAGGTTATGTTGGTGCCATTTTCCACTCTCATTATAACTACCATCATAGGTACAAATTCAAACTGCAGCATTATTCTCTCTTGTTGCAATCCATGGCACAAGAATGAGCTATCAGAATTTTAATGCTTCATATATTCTATAAGTTAAGTATAATTCTGTATGGCTTTGACCTTTTCAATATTCCATAATTTGACTGACTGGCTACTCTAATTTTTCCCCTGTTTACAGTCTCAGAAACCTGTGGGGAAGAAGCAAAATGCCCAGCCAATCAAAATACTGAACACTGAAAAGATCAAAGTAGTAAAACATACTATACTCTTTCACAGAATATATTAGGCATTAAAATTTTCATATCACACTATAAAAAGATAACATTTTCCCCTGCAACTCTAGATACTATAAAAGTGAAGACACTAGTGCAGCAAAGGGTGATATCACTAAACAAAATAACACAATTTATAATACTCATATGTTCTTGGTTTAGACTGTTACACACTTACTCAAATAACTAGCTCTCTCCTAGCATTGAAATGAAATTCAACTTTCATTTGATATCTTTAATACCAACTCATGATTTTCCAGTATGTGTTCCACTTTTGGAAACTGCAGGGATAGATGCTTCTGATTCTGCTGAATGCTGAATGCATACCGCAAAACTTTGGACAACAACAACCAAGATTTCTGACTTGGCACTATGCAGAAGTTTTCATTTCATAGACATTGGGTGAGTCTAGCAACATAGAGGCAATTTTCCATGACTTTTGTTTACCCCTCATTTGCACCCCTCCACTAGTGAGTAGGAACAGGTGGCACACACAAAAAAATCCATTGCTTTGTCTATACAGCATTCTATGAGGAAAAAACAAAGCCATCTCACTATGTCAACGATGTTAATGGTATACAATGAACAAAAGAGATTAACAACCAAATGTAAACAACATTGAGATGATATAATCTGAATACTTTATGGATTCATTTCCATGTAATCATTGCAGCTTAATTGGGTTATGGAACTATAACATATTATTCTGTTCTCACTATGCATGTTTCTTTATCTACTTGCTAATGAAAGAGACTTAAACAAGATGAAGAGCACTAATATGATTTGATTTGTAATTCCTTCCTTGAAAACACCCAAAGAACAGGCACTCTGATTATTGATATCCTTTTCAAATAGTGTCCTATTCACTAAGTTTTGAATGCAAATTGCTAATGTGTATCCTTAACAACTTTCCAAATCAACACACTGTTAATTAGAAAATTTGTCCCTGTAAAGCAGATTTCTCAGAATCTGTCTGTAAGGAGCAGACCACTTACAACAGAGGTTCAAATATTACACACAAGTTGCTCATCCTGCTTGCAAGTCTGCATTTGGTGGTATGATCAGACAGCAGGCGCAGTCACCAAGGAAACAAAGAAGTTACTTCAACATCAGCCTTCACACTGGAATAACAAATATGTCTTATGACACAAGGAGAAGTTATAATATTTGCAAATAGGATAATAATTCATCTTTGAAAATTTTATAATTTAATGGCTCTCGCTGTCAATAAAAGACGGACAAGGGTGCCACCTGATTTTTTGCACTGTGCTGGTGAGCAGGTTTACAGGCAGTGGTGCAGAGCAGCAAGAGTGAATCTTCCTCATCTGCTAGTGCCTGGTGGGTGACCACACGCTGTGTGCTGTGCTGCTCTGCCTTTCTCCCTGCCTACTGCACCCAGCAGTTATCATGCATCCATCTCTTTTATCTGTCTCCCAACCTGCTGCTTCTACTGCCTCACTAAAATGGCTCCCCGGAACTGCTAAAGCACCTCCTAAAGGTAAAGTGTCTTACAATTCCTGAGAAAAATGCTCACCTAAAAGTTGTACTACACGTGAATTTGGAAAGAAATATCTATAATAGGAGGTATATTAGGACGGCACTGAATAAAACGAGTAAATCGGGTGCGTTCAAGGAGAAATAACCAAAATGCTTGTATATCAACATGGAGTCATGTCAACATGCAAGTAGATAGAAAAATTGTCAATTTGCGCAGAATATGTGATACAACATGATACAGGTAAGTGTCAGGCAGAAAAAAAAAAAAAAAAAAGAAAAAAACCAGTTAATGTTCACTTTCCCATAAAAACAGTGGAAATAAGCTGGTTATGAATACACTTATATTGGAAACTGGATGCTGTTTTTTAACAATCAGAGAAATATATTTCTGTAGAAACATCCAAACTGTAGCAGCTGGAGAAAAATATCCTTATCTTGAAATACAACAGAAAATTACATTGTCAAATGTTTTTATAGCAAGTCATTTTTCTGCATCATTTTTACAGCCTTGGCGAATAGAGGATTTACTTTTGCTTCTTACCACAAAAGGGGGATAATTACATTTATTTTTTATTTGGGAAAGTATGAGGACTGATTTAGAGAGATGTCTCACTGAGTTAAACACCATAAAATTAAGCTTGCAATATTGCATGAGACAATCCCTCTCCAAAGCAATTGCAGTCATCAAGAAGAATATGGACTAAAAGAAAGATTATTTCCCATTTGAAAGCACCTGTAATTGTTCAACAGACCATAAGGGGCATATAATTTCTTTTGTCTCAGATGCTGATGAGAAGAAATGCTACACTGACCATCACCAGTCTGCTTGGCCATATATATCTGAAAACATTGGGAATATCCTCCAAAACACCACCAGAACATTTATGTTCCCCTTTATAAAAACGTTAACAGGAAATTCAGAGTTACTAAATTATAAGCACCGCACTTCAGGGAAGATTTGAGGAATGAAGATGCCAAATCTCATGCACTACTATCTGGCAGATAGCCTAACAGAAAGCAATTCAATTCTAAAGGAAAATCTCCTCCAGAATAAGTGAAGATTTAAGGAGAGATGGCAAGTAGAAATGAAGTTCAGTTCTAAGTAGAGTTGTTACTGCAATCAAAAGATATTCCTGGTTGTAACTATGCCATAAAAATAGTTGTTTGCTGACTCAGATGATAAGGTATCAATTTAGAAAGGATGAGGACTCTGGTAAGAGTGACCTTTTAATCACTTCCATAACTGAAAGTATCCCTTGCAGTTCAGTGGATGGGAACATGGTGATTTCTCCAACTGATCCTGTCTGATCAGCAAATATCTAGAGCTGTCCCCACAATCACAAGCTTACAAGATGCTTCTTACTATTTAATTAAATGGGAAAGAGGGTACAAACAAATATGTTTATAATTTAATATGTTCATAACTTTAAATACAGAAGATTAGTCTTTTTAATGTTTCTCTGTGGTTGAGGGTGAGAGCTTCATTTTTGCAGAGGCCAGTTCAAAGCACAAACCTACTTTTGGTGTTCTGTATCATTTGCATTTTTGATTATATGGGAAGATCAAGGCACCTGGCTTCACAAAGCCAGAACTATCTTTCTGTAGGTATCCACTACATTGCTGTGGGAGAATATTTTCACAAATTAACACTAAGAAAAAAACAATGTCAATGGCGTAAGAAGGAAATGATTTTTTTTTTTGGTATTAAGACAATGCACTGGAAAGCCAGAATATTAGTTTTTGAAAATAATCTGTTTTGTCATAGTACATGCAAAAAGTCCAAAAAAATAAGACCAAGTTGTTCTTTTTTCTTTGCCTTACTCATACTCATAGGTATCAGCTCACTAAGGAAAAATCTTCGGATGCAGAAAATACTAAGACTGGGGAAAAGCCTATAAGAACCTCTTCTTGGCCCCCTGCATTTACTAAAGGCATTTATAAAAATTTTATGATCCGTTTTGGGAACTGAAGCCTTAGTGAGGTTGGAAAAGCTTCTGAAACGTTTTTCATGTGAGAAAGGATATTTTCATGCTGCTTTGCTTTTAAAAGTTGAAGAATTAATGGCTTTCTCTCAAAAGCCTCTTGTAGAGAGATTTCCAATGCCATTTGATAAGCTCAAGAGGTCTGAATAAACATCTAGATTTTTGTTTGCAACCAACTAAGCAGCTTTTGAAGTTTACTGAATGTATATTGATGCTAAAGGCATCAGGTACCATTAAATAAACTTAGTGGATTAGCTGACAAATAAGAAGAGTGTTTATAAGGATACGTTTAGGCACAGAAAGTGGTTCTTTGAGGCTCTTTTCTTTGGTCAGTGAATAGAGACAGAGGGTTCTTCTAATCAGGAGCCCCACTACTGGGTTCCAGACCTCCTTGAGAGTTCAGGATGACAACTACTCTGCTGTTGTTGTCCATGCCAACTGTTTTTGTCATGTCTTCAGCAATATATAGGTTAGGATAAGGTAATAGTCAAGAAATAAAATTGCATAATTTCAGAGTAAGAACATCAGAATGAATGATATGATAATAAACTCCAAACATTTATCTACAGTGTGTGTTTTCCGCATTATTCCAGTGAGGATTCAATGATATGTAGGAGCTTTTCAGATGCTTCATAAAATGGAATATCAAAATGAAACTGCATTTGAAAACAAGAGCACAACTGAGCAGAAAAGAGCGAAGAAGGTAAGGTCACAATGATTGGGTGGACACAGGTAAAGGAATAATGTATGTCAGTGCTATCAAGAAATATCAACTATGTATGTAGCAGTTGAGTTCCTCTCTTTTTATGCTTCTTATCTTTCTTTCCTCCTCTCTGATTTCCATTGATCTATCTTTCCTTTTCCTTTTCTTGGACACACTAATACCTCCCTGTAAACTTTTTCCCTCACCACTTATACCCTAGGATGATGACTTTCTCCCCTTATGGGGAAGCAGGGGAGAGAAAGAAGTGGAACTTGGAGAACTGTGGATGAAAAAAATCCTGGAGACACAGATTTGTAATACTATAAAAATGTGAAGTGTATTAAGAATTCTGCTATCTTGAAACACACAGTGGTGGCCTAGTAGTGTTCTGGCACAGATTTGTCACAGGCCTTTTTGTACGACAGAAGCCTATTAAAGAGAAATTTCAGAGTTCAATTACTTAACTGATTTCCATGTTCTGCCTGTCCAGAAGAAATTCTCATGTATTTGCCCTTCTATTTATTTCTTAGAAGACCTGGTTTAAACATGGTTAATTTGTCTCCTGATAATGAGCATCAGTCCAAGCAGTTTAAAATCTCTCCATATGAAGTAAGCACACTCAGCATGAATTTGACCCCAGACCTCCCTCACTTTTGTCTAATGCAGCTTATGCATAAAAAGAACATAGGTTCAAGAAAACCAATTAAATTGCAACTGCTGGGCATTATCATTTGTCAGAACCCTGGAATATAAATCATGTTTTCTTAATAATGATGGTATTACTAGTTGCTGAGGGAGACCATAGAAGACATTCTTACACCAATGGGAGTGACCGTAATAAAGTCAGCAGAAACAAGGGTAAGAAAGACAAACATCATATAGCTATTACTGAAAACCCATACAATTCAGACCAAATCTTCTCATTAATTAATTCATAGTTATTCATAAAATATACTGAGTAATCTATGAGGAAGTCTAAGGGAGTATTATTATATGGATTTATTTATGTCTCAATATGACAATCAACATTCATTATGTCCTCAAATTAAATCTGCGTATACACTTTTAAATAAGTAATTCCAAAACAAACAAACAAAAAAATCAAGCTGCTTTTATACACGATGAATGCAAATTGAAAGATTTATATAGTAGCTTTGGCTTGCTTTTTATGCCGTTAAAGACAGGCTTAATTCAGAGGGATGCAGAATGAAATTCTGTGTAGGTGGTCCTATGTAAGAAAATTCCATAGTTACATTAATTGTATCCCCAAAGAATAGTTATATGTAAAAGTAAGATGTCATTACTGCATTTCATGGTAAAACAGTTGGTAACTTCCAAGAGGAATAGAATTAAGGTGTAGGATGAATTATTTTAATTGGGTTTAGACTCTTCACCCATGTTGTCTCTACCTGTATGCACTACACTCCTAAATTGGAAGGAATGAGATCACAGGGATGTATTAATGCTTTTATGCTCATATGCCAGGGAAGATAATGCAAACCATTTGCTACGAGTTAACACCAACCTGCTAAGCAAGGGACTAACTGCACTGCTGTCCAAGGCAGTTGGAAAGTAGCCCTCTATTTGTTGCTTCATTCTAATGACTAAAATTTGTGGTAGCCTATAGAGGTCTGGGAAACAACAGAATATAGATCTCCTTCAGTCTTCCATTTTCAACTTCTAGGAAATACCAACACTCTTTAATAAACAGATAGACCTCTATGAACCTACCATGAAAGTACTCCAGTTTCTCAAAGTGCTGCTAAATTGTATGGCTGTACCAGTCAGACTCCTGGCATGCTGTACTGTCAACAACCGGCTGTTCTAAAACCTGTCAAAGAAAGGAATGCCCCTCTCTGATCAAGATAAGGTAATATCATGATTAATACTGTGGACGTGCTGCAGAATGTGCCAGTGAATATTCCAATGGCAAACAAAAAACCTGCAAAACCATTTTGTTTCACCATGTGTCATTCATAAATAGGATTATCAGCTAATAAAATTATCAGCTTTGGAAAACAGAGAAACAACACAAGCTGTGGGGGAGAAATCTTGATGCTCTTGCAAATGGAAAAATAAGACCGGCATCAAATCAAGGGGACTAAATAGCAAAACTGTAACATTTTGTTTAAAAGGCTGCTTTTTTTGTTTGTTTGTGTTTTTTTTTTTCCTTAAGTAGTGTAATGAATATTATGAACACCATCTAAATTCTGGAATATTTCTACTGATTTTAGTAGAGTTCAGAACAGTTCAAGTCTCTTATTGTCTCAAAGTCCAGAGAAATATGTGCTTCGACTGTAATTGCAGGTGAGGGAAACGGACTAAACACCAGGAGAACTTCAACGACTCATAGCTCCCAGTAAACCTGGAGACTCAATGTACACTTCAGGACTTAACATACGGAAATCAGTTAAAAATATATATATTCAGATATCAAAGCAGAGAAACATAAGTACTTTAGCACGATTTATTAGATGTCTTTAGCTTCCTCAACTAAAAAAATAATAAGTGGATAATCTAAAAACCTAAAAAATTAAAACTAACTTAAATAGCTGTTTCCTAATACTTCAACTTTGAAATTTGCCAGATGTGCAATGAATTTTGAGCTGTGTTAAATGATAGGAATGCTGGGGTTCAAATCTGAGCAACACTCAGACAGTGATTCACAATTAATTAATGTAATCCAGATCACTAAATACATGCATTTGATTTTTGGGATTTATTGTATTTTCTTGTTGAAAAATACCACATTTGCTGAGTATCAGGCTTAAAATACTCTAAATAGGCACATCACCATTTTTCACAACACATCTACCAACTTTCACAACATTCTGAAACAGGTATCATGCCACATTCTGACTCTGCACATTACATAATTTATACTCCTACTCTGTCACATATCACTTACTGAAAACATCATATCATCCTGTTTAGTGGCTTAAGAAGAAGTAAAATGACAAATGTAGGTTTGGAATATGAACAGCTTGAGTCTGTCCCCACTGAAATGGGTTTATAGGCATGCATTTTTTTAATTCCCTTGTAATTCAGTTTTCTTTTCATACACAAATATGGACTATATTTGGCTATTTTTTCTTTTTCCTTTTTTCACCACTAAAAGAAATTTTTATATCATATTTTATTCCTTTTTATCAATGACACACAACTGGGTTCTGGCTAGAAATGAAACAAGAGTCATGACACTACCTGCAGACTTAACAGGCAGAAAACTAGGAATTTACATTGCAGCAATAGATGGCATCAGCTATGGACTTCTTTCTGGCTAGTGACCATACTTTGTAAAAGTTGCATCCATACAGAGCTGCACTTCTCCCCAGAAGTGACTTTGACTATTCATCACAGTCTCCTGAATCAGTTCAAAGCCCAGGGAAATCAGCGGGCTCTGGATCAGGCCTTTGCCTGCTATGAGCCTTTGAATCTAGTCCAGAATTGTCCTATTTGAAGCAGACTCTTTTAAAAGGTTTGCTTTTCCTTTGTAGACAAAATGCTGTAGAATGCTTATTAAACAAAAAATATAGGCCACACACATTATACATTTCCCTCCTTTACAAAATTAGATAAGAATGTAACAATAAGGAATTACAGCTGGGTAAAGAGAGCTGCACACAGAAAATTGTCGTGCAATATTCTCTAGGTAGTTAAAAATGTTTAAAAAAGAGTCTGCTTTTACTATTTGCAGCTTTTTAACTGTTTAATTTAGGGCTTTTTAGGCTGCTTGGATGAATTTTAAAACTTTAGCAATGCACTACAAACAGGATCAAGCCTAAAGCCAAAAGACCTGCAGCTCATTTTCAAGAATAAACTCAAGCAAAGATACATTTAGGCTAATACCAGCATTAAAGGTCAACCACAGGTCAACCAGGTACTAGAAATACATCTACAGAACAAGGGAAAACAAATCTCAGCCATTCAGCAAATTTCCTACGCTGAAAACACAACAAATATGTTTTATGCTTCACCAGCAACCATTATCTACCGAGAAAGAATAAAAAATGGGACATCGATCTTTCTGCTTATAGCAAGCGTATTTTTTCACTAATTTTGTTCCCTCTCCCCACATCAGGTAATGGTATTTTGATCAGAATAAAATGATAAAAACTTTGATACCTGGAAATTTTCCATTTTTTGTTGAAAATTACATCTAAATTAGTTCAACACAAGATCTGCTAGATCATAGCTAACTTTATGAGCCTGTTTCATAAACATGAAAACTTAACACGATACACTCAAGCCAATATGTGATTCTAACAGAGACAGAGTAGCTGACAAAAGGGACTCATCCAAGATGTGATAACCTGGGAAACATGTGATTGGGAAACAAAGAGCAAGAAAAAAGCAGAGATCAATTAACTGTCTTTAGACTTTCAAAATATTGAAAAACTACTATAATATGAATTATTACTTGTATGCAAATTATTAGATTTCTTTTCTTTGCATTTTCTTACTCCAGGGATCCCCTTTAAGATTTTTTAGTATAGCAAAAATATTTCATACTTTACAATAATTTACAACTGTGGTGTTCTAGAAACCCCCATCATTTGAAACCTACAAAAAGATAATACACTAAAATTCTGCTACCTTTTTCTCCCCCTTGGAATTTAATTTAACTAAGCTGCTGACTGAACTTACTGAAAACCTGACAAATATGAAATCATTAGGTAAAGCTGTATTTTTGTCCATAAAACAACTTTTCTTAGCAATCTAAGCTGCAAATATACAGAATATAAGGGACTTCATACCCCCAAAACACGTCAGTCTTTTATAACTAATAGTGAAAAACGTACTCTTTTTCTGAGCTGAGGGGTCATCCATCACATATCTAGTATCTGCATTCAGATGGCTAACAAGGGAGTTAGAAGCAATCATACAACATAAAGCTTTTCTCTGGAAATCGGAACACTCTGGGAATGAGAATCATTCCCTGTTCCCTAAACGTCCAGTAACACAGACTCTGAAACAACTGCCCGGCTGATTCCTCCTGTTTTCAAACCCAATTAGACAGATTCATTAAGGTAAACTTTGCACAAAGGCAATTTTAAGTTTTTTATCTCATGTTTGGTACCCTCCACTGGGAGACTTATTTTTCTTAGCAATTGCTTTCAATGTAGAACCTAATGAAAACTCCTACTTTGGTCATATGCAGACTCCAAGGCCCCCAAAACACAGAGCAAAATTGCCATTATACTGCAGGGGGAAAAAACTACTATAGCAGTCATTACCAAGGGTAGGCAAAAAAGCTAGGCTAATTGGAGGAGACTTTAAGAAACAAGAATACTTAACTGGTAATGCACAAAAGGATCTTGATATCCCCAAATCTCCAAATTTTAGATTTCACTAAAGGGTCACAAGGTATATGTAAGGAAAAAAGCAAGGAAACCAAGATGGTTCCATTGCCATCAGGAATGAGGAAACAAAGCCTGATTTTTCCAGCTATCCAGAAATGAATTCCACTTTTCTCTACAGAGTAGTTTCTGCTTAGAAACAGAATTTACTGCTTAGTCTGCTTAGAAACAGTAGTGTATTCTGCTTCTGGTGCCTGCTGTTCACGAATAGTTGTCTTTTCTGCTGCTGCTTCACCAGGGGAGGAGAGAAGACAATCTGGGGGTTGCCTGAAAAGGAAAACTGTATTTTCACTAAAACTGTGATGGATACAGAAATGGTCTCTCAGAAAGCAGGGCATTTTCCCTAGTTACCCCACCTGTTACAATGTCAGATTACAAACAGGTCACCATGCTACGTAGAGGCGTATAAGAGACACCACAGCTTCAATTAAACTTGAGAGAAAAGCCAAACAAATAAGCACGAATGGAAATAGATTTTCATATAGATCAATGGAGTAAGCCCCCTGTTTAGCTCTACTTTTCACTGAATCACTGACTGTAGAGTTATGACTCATGAATCCATAATACTGCAGGGATGTGATCAAATTTTAGCATGACAATTGTATATGTGTTCCTGTATTTTCTGTCACTAATGACTGCATGAATTGGCTACACATTAAAAGAAAACAGACCCCAATTTCTATAATATGAAAGTTGCAAAATCTAAACCATCATTCTTAACAAGAATAAATTGAGAAAGGTATTTGAAAATAAAGGTAACTACTGCAGGGATTTCTGAGTCACCCTCTGATGGCATCCATCTACCTGAAAAGTAATATAATTTCTGACACCAGCTACACAGCTGCAAGAGATGAGCTACTCTAAGAAGCGTCCATCCTGATTTAACACTATTCGATGAATCACAGAAAAATAAAATATTCTATGCTTTAAATATTTATCAAATTGTTTAAATATTAAAGATTAAACTTTTCTTCTTGATTGCTAAATCAGTATTATACAGGCTGGAAATTTGTTTACAGTCTCTTACAATAGCATCACTACCTGTCAGTGTCAGATTATATCATTTTTAAGTCTCTGGCTGGTGACAGCTTTCTTCCTGGGAGATGACAAGAGTAATTAAAACTTTAGTTTCAGACACATTTGCATTTTAGTCCTGGCGAATAGTGTTTCTACTTTATAAATCTTCAGACTGCAGGGTTGAGTAAAATATTGACTTTTCCTATAAATCTGGTTTAGGATTTGCAGACTGAAGTGAACAATCATTGTTGAAAATCCCTCAGAATAATTATATTTCTATTTCTTCAGTGACTAATGCAGAAAAAGCAGTGAATTTAATCTAGGGTAAATCAAGGATGAGAAAAAGTTTTTTTCTTCTGAGCATGGTCAGTATATTTCATAAATATTGGGAATCTCTGAAGAAATCCTTCAAAATAACATTTGTTAAATAACAGTAAACATGAAGATGTGTAAAAAATGTAAAAAATGTAATTAAGCATGACTATGAGTCAAGGCCACTAAAA
The DNA here is from genome assembly GCA_004320125.1 of Scolopax mira. Taxonomy (NCBI): domain Eukaryota; kingdom Metazoa; phylum Chordata; class Aves; order Charadriiformes; family Scolopacidae; genus Scolopax; species Scolopax mira. Next base: position 118,003 of record BJBW01003900.1, read on the forward strand.
AAAACAGTCCCCATCTTACCAGCAGATTGCAATAAATTATGTCCTTTTAAAGATATCACAGAGAATCAGAAATAACCTGAACCACTCCTCATGCTAAATAAGCGAATGATTATGAAATTTCATATCTACATCCAAGTATCATGGCTGTCTTCCAAAAACTACACTTCTGCACATTTATAAATGATGCAGGTATTCTGCTGTATATCAGAAATACACAGCACAGCTTAATGTAATGCACGTTGGTTTAGAAAACTTGACGCTTGTGAGTTGCTACTGGCAGGCAGGTGAGACAGAAACTCTGTTGCTGAGGAACGATGAAGTGTAGCAGAAAGGTACCCAAGTTATCATTTGAAAAAAGTAGATTTGAACTTGTCATTACTGCAGGTAATAAGAAGACAATATTTTCAGTTAACAGTTCGGTGGAAATCCTGTGTTAAAGAGGTGAAGAAAAGCTGGTGTCTATCAAAACTTCTCTAATGAAAACCTATCACAGAGCTTTCTTTAGGAAATGACGAGCTAAACTGAAAAACATGGATTGTATTTCTAGGAAAAATGACAGACCCTCCACTCCTCTCCCAATCACAAATATGCAGGAGCATGTTTCCAGTATTTCTGCAAGAGGAATAGTCAACATAAATAATTGTACATATTTTCATATCCAGCAATGTTTTGCATTCTTGTGCTCAGAATTTTGCAGTATCATAGGGTTGTATGTGATATTTACAATATAAACACTGAACAGCTTTGATTATAAATATGCACATAACTCATAAATATATACTTGATTCTCTGAGAGACACTGTTTTCTACATAAAATTGCTCATCTATTGATTGTGCCCACAGATTTTTTTTTTATTATTTTTATTAATTTCTATTTTATTGACTTGTAAAAGTTATTTAGACAGTTTTGATTTAGGAGATGGTGTAGGACGTTGGTTGCCTTGTTTTCTAAACTCCTAATCTATCTGTAATTAAAATAGCCCATAACTGTGAGAAACGGTCTTTAACTGTGTATTACTCTGAAAATCGGTACTTAGGACTGTTTCTATTCCTTTTTCTTGATGAACAGGCAACTTGGGACTCGGTGCCCTAAGGATATTTAAGAGGTGGCTACAAAGAAGATGGAGACTACCTATTCACAAGAAATCACTTGGAAAAGATGAGGGGTAATGGGTACAAGTTACTCCTGGGGAGATTCCAGTTGGACACAAAAGGAATATTTTTCACAATTAGAACCATCAGCCATTGGAATAATGTCCCCAGGAAAGTGGAGGAACCCTCAACATTGGACACTTTTAAGATTCAGCTGGAATCTGAATGTGGTGTTGGCCCCGGGTGTTGGGCCATCTTGTTTAGACCATGCTTTTGCCAAGATAGGTTGAACCAGATGACCCTTGAGGTCCCTTCCAACCTGGTATTCTATGATTCTATGATATTAGATGAAGGCAGGGACAAACTGGACTAAGAGAGGTTAGGGACTTTGTCCAAAGAATGTTGGAGCTCAGGAATCCACAAAACTGTATCTTTTCTGAAATGCAAATAGCTATACCATGATCAGTCTGTTTTTAATTCATTCCTGAAGAAATGGTGAATGGTGGCTCTTGGAGACCCTGACATTCCATAGGAGGTGACCTTCATGTCCACGCCACTATAATGGCCTTGTGCCCTGTGATAGAGCTTTCAGTCTTTATAGATGTTTTCTAAGCCTACCATTAATTATTTCAGGAGAAAACTGCAAGTATGTCACAGGATATACTTCTAGTTTCTCTTATATGTAGTCAACATATTCTGACGCATTTTTTAATCCATGAGATAAAACAGATCTGCACATTCATTGCCCTTGTCTTCCACAAATTCATTTGTAGTAAATCAAGAAGAAAGCTACAGGTGCGAAATCTCATGTATTTTCTCAAGGTTATTTCTCATCTTCTTTGTCCAAGCAAATGTACCTCTTGTAACACTCCCTGTTTCACAACAGGGGAGTGAGAAAGTGAAGGCATTCAAGAGAGAAGGTCAGACAAAACTGAGGGAAAGTTTGATATAATCTTTTGAAATATCTTAATTCTTGGCTACTCTAGGAGCTGGAATGCACATCTGAATTACAACAACTTGTAGCATTAATGAAAAATCCTGAGGTTAATTTGTGCAAATAATCAATTTAGATTTGCACTTTACATAATGGGAACCTATAAATGAGCTTCCCAGACTCCCTATAGTGTTTTCTTCCCTAAGTTCTCTTCCCAGTTCCCAAGCATCCTTATATACCAGGGTTGCAGAGGAGTACTCAGAATTAAACTTTGTCGATCTTCAACCACATTGTCACTACAGAATTCCCTCTCTTGGTAGAAATGGGAGCCCTTTCCAACACTGCAGCCCTTTAAGCTGGTCTAAGGGAGCTTAAGACAGGTGTCTAATCTTTGTCTCACGTGAGCTGTGCCAGTGACAGCAAATCACACCTCACATCAGTGGACTCAGAGTCCCTGCCTCTAAGACAGTGGCAGATGGTGATAGGAGATGGTGGTACGTTCTTTATCATCCTGAGGAGAGGACTCGGTGGCAGATAGCAGGCACAACTCATGCTTCAACACAAAAGTGACTATCAGTTAAAAACCTGATAGCAACCAAATCCAAATTTTAAATGCATAAACTGTATTTTGCAGTTTCTGTCAGAGAATAAGACTGAATCATACCATACCAGTTTCAGAGTCACTTTGGAAAGCTGAGCTGCACTTTAAACAATAACATGAAGTGTCTAGACTCTAAAGAGTATTAAAATCAATTGTGGGAGTATAGATCACTCTATCATACACTATCCAAAGACTGTAATTGCAAGTTAGCATTCCATCTACATCTAAGGTTAACAAGGTAAAATTGCAAAAAAATTAAGTTATTGTCTGACATCACCATACCTAATAAATAACATATGTCCTCCATTCCATAAGGGAATTAAATAGGCGTATATTTATTGCACATATGCCAATTTTATCTGTGATGTAACTCTATGAAATTAGACATGGGGTCATTTGGCCAAATAGCACATACAAAGAAAACAGGTCAGATTCTAAGGCCAGTGTGCAAGCAGACCTCAAAAGTCAATGGGATTAATCTATGCCTTCATTTTCCCAACACCATTTATAGTTAAATCAGTGGCTCCAGTGAAATCACATTAACTCCATGCTACCACAAAAACTGAACTATATATCAGCAAACAAATACTTTATGCTTTTGTTATGTGGTTTCACAATACAACGCCATGGCAGTACCTAAAGCTGAGTTTGAAAATGAAATCTTTTTTTTAATATACAACAGCAAACTTGAAGGCATTGCCTGTCATCCCCAGTTGAGACAAATTCACAATAGCAAGAGCAATTTTTTATTACACAGAGACCACCACAATTTCCCCCTTTAATCTTAAGAAAAGGCTATTTCAAAGCTATAATCTGCAATAAATGTATGCCCATTTGATAAAGACTATTCAGACAGCTTGGGTCTTCATCCATGGGAAGTCTGCATTTCTCCTTTCTTCTTTTTTTTTCTAATTTGGTGAGGGGAAATTGGAAGAGTATGGCTCTCCTAAGTTAGTCCTGTACTAGGTCCTTGTCTTGAGCAAGCAAGAGAAAACAGCGTGCAGTAGAGGCAAAGGGTAGTGGTATTGTTTTGAAGGAAGAGAGTGAGAAGAAGGAGAGGAAGAAGGGCTCTTGAGAAGTCAGAACTGATCGCACTGCCCAAAGAACTCTTTCAAGCACGCGCACACACACACACAAAAAAAGGATGAGAAGGATAAGAAAAGGTCTGTAAGAATTTATGCCATACTGATACAATTTTGAAACAATGTGAATTTAATGCTCAGAGAGCAGCCTCCTCAACAAAGAAATGCACCCAACTGCAGCAAGAAACCTGGAGGCCACATTCCTGCAGCTCGAAATGTCATTAAATCCATAAATGTTAGTACTCCTATTTATTTGTAATGCTCAGAGAGCCAAGCACCTTCTAAAATTAATAAGCAGTGCTCCAAAGTACTCCAGTTTCCCCAGATTTAATCACCATTAAAACATTTTTGATGGTTCCTCCACAAGGGACTTAATATTCTTTGATATTCTTATGTATAATTACTTCTTATAATCGGCGCATAGCTGTTAAGTGATGTACTGCTAAACCTCCAGGTTTCAAATGGATAAATATTAGCCTAATGTGCTCAATCAATGCATAGAAATAGCTTTAAGCACTTTTCCTGCAAGAGAAAATATTTACCATATATCATAGTTAGATTAGCTTGAGGCACTAAACAGCTGATAGAGGAGGATTGAAAGCCTGGAAATCACTTTAAAAGTCCTTGCATTTCTGTGAAGGACATCTTCAACAGAGAGGGAGAAAAGAAGCAGCGTGCTCCATTACCTTGAGCTTTCTATAAAACTGAGTACTTAGGATTAGAACCATGTCAGAATACTTGCTTCACGAGACACAAAATGCACCTTTCTATAGAGAAAAATCAGTAGAGATTACAAATTGCTTCTCATCTCTTTAGTTTACTGAATTTTTCAAACTAAATGACAGGTAGCAGCTCTGGAGTAGTTTGTTAATAAATAAACTTCCTCCACTGAAGTTAACACTGTAGCTGGGGTCATGCCTGGCAAGATCTGCAATGAATACATTAGGCCTAATTGCATACCTCTTAAACAACATAACTTTTAATAATAATAATAATAATCAAAGAGTACCTTCAGTGCTTCTCAGTCTGAAGATGAGGGGCAGTTGGAATGATTTCTATATAATTTAGAGAAACTGCAATACCGTATTCAAACTGAGCTGTTTGATTTTCTTCTTCATCCCCATTTAATAAAGTAAAAAAGAAAATATTGTGTTTTGCAGGTGTGAAGTCAATGCTTTAGGGATTCTTTCTGTCCAGAAAGAAAATTATTTGCTTCAAAAGTAGTGCTACAGTCAAGATAAGGTTAGCTAGAACTGCAGGTACATTTAGGTACAAAGTTAGAAAACTACAAAACACTTGCTTTTTCCACAAAGAGGTAAAATTTCCCTTTGCAAATATATCACATGTAGATAATAATCTTAAATTTTATTTTTTTTTGTTAATTGCCAAATTAATTCTCGTTCTCTCAAATGTACTGGGTGAACTGATTACTTGGGTATGTTAAGTGGGCTGAATATATAATTTTCCAAATTACAGGCTGTTTACTATCTATTTGATTTGATTATTGTTTTTCCTTTGGTCTTTTGGTCACGTGGGAACAAAATATGGTATTCATGAATCTTATTAAAATATTCTTAGTAGTATTGTTAAAATGTTTTTGACATTGCTGTTTTTACTCTAGCAATTGAAACTTCTGCCACACAGGGTTTAGCATTCTGAACACTGTTCATTTTGCTTCTCTGATTTTGTTCTGGTTATGTAGCACAGAACTGACCATTGGCAGGTCGAACACTAAAATATGAACTAATTTAAAATAAAATATCTATTGTTTAGCATCCTTTTGAATTAGTTCATGGCTACACTGTGATCAATTAATCTTTACAATTACACATCTTGCAGTTTCTTGAAAAGAAATTGTGTTTTTGAAAGGAGTATGTTGCAATCCTTCACAAAAGGAAAGTGTACTTTCTTTGGAGCCTGATTCAATTCAAATTCAATACTATTCTTTCAATAGCAAATAGATTGTACTGAATAACATTAGCAGAAATGAGCAGAGTGCAAGAGGGTAAAGTAAAATGATCTCAACAGTGGTTTTGAAAATAAAGTTTTTGCAACTTACAGGGTGAGGACAAAATTATGTTCCTTTTAAGTCAAACTCTTACTTCATAAACTATTTCTTATTTCACATACAATAGAATTGCTGTCACCTCCAGTAAATCGGGGTATTTCTTCCTTTTCTTTAGAATTTTTTCTGTGCTTTCTTAATGAATTTGATGTCAGGCTAGAATCAGCAAAGACAGGGGACAAACAATAACTGTGAGAAAGGCTCCTCACATTATTATGTTTCAGTCTTAAAAAGCAGAGGTTTGATGCCTTAGTTGAAAACAAAATCAACAAATGCCAATTTTCCAGCTCAGTTTTTGACAAACTCTAATGTGACTGATCATCCCCTTGATTTTTTCAGAATAAAATGGAAGAGTCATTTAAATCCAGAATTTTGAGCACACTTAACAAAATTTCACATCACTGGATCATGAGAGCTGGACTCACTAAGCTTCCAGAAGGCTTTTTTCATCTTTCATTAGCCAAAAAAATGTCTCCAACCATGATGGCTGCTAACCCTGACTGTAAATAGACTAATTTCTTTTACTGCAGAATACAGTTCTTGTTCAGAGCTGAAACACATTGACTGACTGATGTTAGAAATTACTGGGATTCCATGGTGATTATTCTTCTTTTATTTTCAAATGGATGCAAGTCTTTATTCTCAAGCTTTTCTGACCCTATTTTCTAATGTAAGATTTACATGAACTTCACTAACCTACCGCGTTGTCGCAAGGTTTTGAAAAGTAGATGTACACGCACTGAGCTAAATTATGTATGTCTGTAAAAAAAGCAATGCAAACAGAATGAAGGACATTTGCACAATCAAAACTTCATTAAGAACAGATCTGGCACACACCTGCAGAAGCTGAACAGGATGGAAATCAGCTTCTAGTGAAATAATGAATTTCATTGTATTTTCTGTGCTAGGTATACTACAGTTATTTCACCTCCTCTTGCCCCATCCTTTATACTTGTTAGATACTTCTTCCAACAGAAAATAATTGGATTATTTTGCAGCTGTAATACTTGGTGTACTGTATCTCCAAGAAGGAGAAGTTTTGCAAAGTAGACAACAAAGAATTTTCTTGCTAAATGTAGTTTAAATTCAATTGGTATGTACAAGAGCCTAGAGTTTCAAAAATGCTCACTACTCATCAGCTCTCAGTATTCTCAGTGGAAACTGCTGAGTGCTGAGTGCTTTTGAAAAAAATCTGTCTCTCTGTACAAGATGCCTGACTTGGAGCTGCAGCGTTATGAAGCTATTTTTAAAACCTGGCCCAATATTATTTATTGTTGTATTGTAAGGCAGGGTGGTAAGATCCTTTGTCTAGGACTATGTACTATACATTTTTACAGTACTATAAAGAATTAGAGGAATATGCAGCAAAGATAAAATGTGCATTCATGAATGTGGTTAACATAACCAATTAACATTATGCAAGAAAATGAGCTATTTGTTTGTTATTGCATTGTAAAAGAAATAATATTTGCATGCTCAATTTACCTCATACAAAAGGATCTAATCTGTTGATTCCCAAATACATTGTGAAAAGAAAGTGCATGTGAAATCAATGGCTAATTGCACATGCAAACCCTATACTGTTTTAATTGTAATAGTTGCTTCTGCCCATAAAAGTGCACAAATTCAGTTTATGCATTCAAATAAACAAATTTTACCAGGTGTCTATTAAATTGAATTTGCCATTGTAAGATGCACTTAAGGACATTAAAAAAACTTGCAAAGTGTAATTCTGTAATCCAAAAGCACTCCATATGAATTTTATATTGCTCCACAACAAATTTAGTCAGATTCTACAATCTTTATTAGATTTTAGTTCTTAACTCATTATTGAAGCACAGTTCAAGGATAAATGAACCACCTTATGTTCATTTTTTGTTCTCAGAATTATTTAATAAAACTTTGCTACAGGTCTACAGTTGTGTTAGTCATGGATCAAACCATTAGGTTTAGAGAGAGCATCATCACACAACAGCAGCAGAAACCTCAATTTTTGTCATAAGATTATTCACTTATGTGTCCTTAGGAAAAAAACCCTCTGCAAAATCAAGATAATGTAACGGGAAAGGGGGAGGTACTATTGAATCACGGAATCATAGAATGGGTTGGTTTGGAAAGGACCTCAAATAACATCTTTAAGTTTCCCCTTTCCAGTTGGTGGTAACTTTACCAGACTGTCACGACTTCTCAAATGTTATGGGTACGTGGCTTAGCAACTTCATCCGCCAGTTCCCTCAGGACTCACAGAAGTATCTCATCAAGTCCCATGCACTTGTGCACCTTCAGGTTCCTCAAATGGTCTTGAACTTTGTCTTCCATTACAGTGGGTGATACCTCATTCTCCCAGTCCCTGCCTTTGCGTTCTGTTACTTGGGCGGTGTGGCTAGAGCACTTTCTTGGGAAGACCGAGACAAAAAATCATGGAGTACCTCAGACTTGACAATGTACTGGGTAAACGGGTCTGATGTTTCCTTCTGGAGAGAGCCCACATTTCCCCTACTCTTCCCTTTATCACTGACATACCTGTAGAAGCTTTGCTTGTTGCCCTTGACATCCTGGCCAGATGTCAGGGCTTTAGCTTTCAAACCTGATCCCTGGTTGCCCAGACAATTTCTCTACTCCTCCCAGGCTACCTGTCCTTGCTTCCACCCTCTGTAGACTTCCTTTTTATCTAGAGTTTGCTCCTGTTAATTCCCCATTCTACATGCGTTTCCATAGAGGCATTTAAGTTGGGCGCCTGACAAAGCTGATTTACTGGCTGGAGTGGCTGCAGCTCTTTTGTGCTGCCCTCCAGGTGCTCTCCTGCTGACCTGTGATTCTTCTCCAGGATCTTGGCATCTATTGCTGGCAGGCATCAAACTAGTAGGAGTGGGATACATTAAGGTTCCCCTCTCCACGCAACATAAGCTTAAATCCCTCTTCATGAGCTTGGTAAGCCTATGACTGAAGATGCTCTTCTCCTTCTCTGACAAATGGACCCCATCAGCTCCCAGCAGTTCTTGTTTCCCAAAGTGAGTCACATGATCTAAGTAGCTGAACCCTTGGTTGTGGCACCAGTCCTGTAACCATTTGTAGACTCAGCAGATTCAACTGGCCCTTTCAAACCCTTTCCCTTTGACTGGGAGAACTGATGAAAAAACTGCCTGCACTCCAGAGTCCTTTACTGCCACTCTCAGGGCCCTGTGGTCTTTCTTGATTCTCCTCAGACCGTTCCTGGTGGTATCACTGGTACCCATGTTAAAACAGGCATACAACCTACCTTTATTTTCATATTGTAGGCTAACTATTGAAATTTTGGGGTTGATAGAGAAAATGTTATTTTTAAGTACAGACAAAATATATTTAGTAGCCCTCAGAACCACAATAAACACTGCAATGCAGTGACATTGTTTCATTTACTATTCAGAGTGCAACCACAGTATATAGGATGTTGCACAAACTCCACATTTTTGGTACCTGGCTCAGTACTACATAGGCTACAAACTCCTTAGTGACTCCATATGAATGAAGCATAACACAAACTTTGGAATAAGGCTACTACATCAATAATTCTGCACCTGGCACGACACACAACCTGCGCATTGAGGGAACTGGCAACTTCGTGATTCGTAAGCATCACCTCATTATCCAGTGATGAACTAAGAGCTGTGTTGGCTGACACTGCCAGCTCCTTGGACAGATGGAAAACCAGCAGGGTCATAGAACACACGTTAAAATCCCACGTTAAAAAATTAAAGCAGAAGTGCAAAGAGCAAATTGTTTTCTGACAACTATGTCTAGGACATCACCTAGCATACAAAAAGGCCTTTGGAAGACCTCATTACATCTGCCACTTCTTAGAAAAAAATCTCAGAAATATTAGATATACAGACCTTCCCCCTACATCCCTGGAATCAACATGCCTCTTTGTTTGTCACAAAGTACATTCAGATACTCAGAGAAATAATGTCTCTCTCATTTTCACTGGGCCTCTGGACAACAGTGAACCTCC
>BJBW01003901.1:0-76461 GCA_004320125.1 Scolopax mira
GAGGTGTTCAAGGCCAGGCTGGATGGGGCTTTGAGCAACCTGCTCTAGTGAGAGGTGTCCCTGTCCATGGCAGGGGGGTTGGAACTAGATGATCTTTAAGGTCCCTTCCAACTCTAACCATTCTATGATTCTATGAAATGGAGCAGGCCTAGAGCATGAGCCGTATAACAGAAGTGTGGAACAGTGCCAACATAATTTAGAGGAGAATCCAACGTCTGAATGAAGCTTTCCTGGAACAAAGTCATTGAGAACTGAAGTTTCAGCTCAGTGGGTCTTCTCTACTTCTGTTCTGACCACTCAGGCCTGGAGTACACACAAGGGCAGTGTCTTCCTGTAATCAGAACATCTGCTCGCAAAGGAAGTGCAATGATAAAGTCTAAACTATTTACAGAGTCCTCTGCTGTGATTCTCTGTGTCCTTTCAAACTCCAGTAAGCCATGTATCATTTAAGTCATCTTTCCACTTCTCTTGTGGAGTGAGACTTGTCACTGCTCTTTTTTTCAAAAGCATTCCCTGGATTCAGGCTGAAGAGCTGGTTTCCCTTACACGGAACAGAAAAGGAGAGCTCTGCTCCTCTATGTGGATGCAGAGGAATTTAGGACATGGGCAGTTCAGCAGCTGTATTAATGCAGAGAGTGCTCAGATGTAAAAGGGATGAAATGGGAAAACCTCGTGTCAGCACGCAGATGTGGACAGAACTGTAGCAGAACTGGCTTCTGGTCAGGACAAACAAAAGCAAAATTGCAGATGGCTTTCAACTGAGAGATGAACAGAGCTCAATCCCTACAGCATCCTCCATCCCCACCTCCTGCTGATCAAAACCTTGTCTAAATTGCACTGCATCCATCAGCAATTGGTTGGGTTTTTTCTCCCCCGAGTTGTTAGAGGTACCCTTTACCCAGGAGGAAGAAATGTCCCTGGCACTCGGGAAGTGACAGTTGGTGCCAGAGGAACAAGCAGGGGGGGAGTGGGGCAGAACAGGATACGCTGGAGTTACAATCTCCGCAGAGAAAAATGTGTGCTAAAACCACATGAAGTCCCGTGACAAGGCAGAAACTATGCAAAAAATGTGGCTTGGGGAATCCCAGTCTGATCCCAGTCAAACACTGACCCGAGGAACAAAGGAAAAAAAACAGTCAGTGAAAAATTTAATATGAATATTACATGAACAAATAAAATTGGATTTGGAACCATTTGTCAAAATGATGAACCATTTGAACCATTGTCAAAATCGGGGCTCAAATTGTACAGGGCCAGAGGACCTAAAAGGCACGTACAACAGGGGTGATGAAAGTGTGAGTTAAGGGTGACGTTTCGTCAGGGTGAGTTGTGGTTTGTGGCATGGGCTCTACCTAGAGAAGTGAACGGTGGAGCAGGAAGATAAGGGGGTTCCTGCCTCCCCAGGTTCTCTGGAGGTAAGGGGCTGTTGCTCTCCAGTGGCCATGGGAAGCTGCCGGGTTTTCCAGTGACCTGCTGGCACCAGCCAGACACAATCGAGCACAAATCTGACTGGTTTTCAGGACTGGGAACCCCACGCAGAATTTGGCCCATCGTTGACATACTGGAAACTGGTTGGATCTCAGAACTGGGTGTAAGAGGTGGCTACCTCACCTGACTCCGTGTTCAGCTGAGAAAAGGCCAACAGACAAATTAATTTTTCAGTGGTGTTTTCTGCTCTTCTCACCCAATCAGTCCTCCCCCATCTGCACAGTCACACACAGAATCAGTTTAAATTTATGTCCATAAAGCACTTTCAGTATCTCCACCAGAAGATGCTGTGAAAGGATAACTCTTAACTACTGTCTATTAAAAGACAAGAGCGTACGTGTGGGTCGTATAGACGTGCATAGGCCTATACAATTATGCATTGTATGATGGAAGGAGCAGTAGCTTGACCTTTTTATTTTCTGGCCACTTTTTTAAAAGACAATACCCCCACTGCCCCAAGGTGCACCGCTGGGGCTAAATCCGAGTCTGGGCAGCCAAGCCCACTCCTTCCATCCAGGAAACCCCCCCGTGCCTCATTCTGAAAGTACCAAAATTCCCAGGAGCTCTCATAAATTTGCGTGAAAGATATTTTACACACCAACTGCTCCTGTGGGTGCCTCAAACTACCGCAGAGTCCTGGAGGGCTATATAGCCAAGTCCAGCTTGGGTTTTCAAGCCAAGAATTCTCCTACCTTCCATCTCCTGAGGGTTCTAACCTGCTGCCGGGCTCGGAATGAGCACTGTGTGCTATGAACCTGCTCAGCGGTCAGAGCACTGCACTGCAGGTAAGCCAAGGGGGAAGACCTTCCTCTCTCCTCCTCCTCTGAGGGTTGGGACAAAGGCAAAGACAGTTCAAGATTGAAAAGAGAAACTTCAAGACTTCGAGGGTTTACAGAACTGACCAGGTTTGCCAGTCCTTCGCTGTGGTTTCTAGAGTGATGTTGAGTAAATTAAGGAGATAGTCCCTGGAGCAGGAACCGGACACCAGATCTGCCCTCTCTTTCCAAATTTCTTCCTCTGCTGAGCTCAGCCGGCAGCTGCCCCAGTGAAAGTGCTTTACAGGATAAGTAATAGCACCATTTGAGGATATTGCCTTTTCTGTTTGCTGAGGTGCTATGGAAATAGAAGTGTTTCAATGCATCCTTGTGCTGTATTTTCTAAGATGTAATTTGTTATAAAAAGTCTCCTTCCTGAAACAAAATGATCCTTTTACAAAATGATCCTATTACAGCCTGGCATGAATACAACCTTTGAAATAAATCCCTTACAGCATGGGGGCAGTCCTCTTCCCCAGTACCCACAAAAAGCCCATGAAAATCAGTTTCAATCTGTCCTGAAGTGATTTCTTACCTAATCTTTACGTTTAAGAGAAAGATGTACTACTTCCTAATTCTCAGCTTCCATAAATCATTTAACATTTACTCTGCATTATGAACCTACTTTTATAGAAGTTGCATCCAACAGTCACTGCTCTCAATGAGAGTTCTGCTGGATAATTTTAGCCCAAAGAGGGAAATTTTGAAAACATATTGCTCTGATTTATTATGTTTTCTGCTGGGGTTACGATACCAGCATAGGAGTTCTGCCTCCCTCTTGTGGCTGCATCTTTTATTTTCGAGTTGGAGAAGCAGCATTTACAATGCAGCCACAAGCGGAGTTCATGATAGTCACTCAGTTCCCAATTGTCAGAGTTGGAAGGGCCCTCTAGAGATCATCTAGTTAAGCTTCCTCCTCAAGTTTGCTAGAAAAGTCCCGTTATGTTGTGAATCTCGCATCCAAAAATCTTCCACCTAAGGGAGAGATTCTTTTTCAGTTTCACATGGGAGGAACTGAACCTGGTTGACAAAATTAGTGGTAATTTATGCTGGTTACATTCTGTTATTGATTCTGACTGTTTGGATTCAAGCCAGCCAAATGCACGACCTCCACCTCGGAGTTATTAAGGTATATTCCAGGAGGTGCAATATTTTCAAGCAGTGCAGAAGCTCATGGCCTATACATTTTAAGATGTCACTTTGTTCTTTCCTTTCCATTCATATATCACATCATCCTTTTCAAACATTCAGAAATTAAGCTATCTGAAGAGTTAACTGAAATAGAAGACTGTACCTCTCAGACGCTAAGATAGCCTTAAATCACTGCCTTGGAATGATAGAGCCCCAGCTGAATGCAGATCCCATTGTTTCCCTAACCCAGAAGAACATCTCCTTCCAAGGTCCTTAGCAGACTTATAGCATTTGTAATGTGGTTTACCTTGAGTGTCTCTGCTCTGTGCCCTTGTATTCTTCATTCCTTAGCAATTTGCACTGCTATCAGTACAGCACATTGCCTGCCCTGGCATCCAGAAAGTGAATTGTGTCTTGAAAGCCATAGCTGGAAACTGGGCAGGAGGGACCTGGAAATTCATAGCAAAGGTCTACAGTAATGGAAGGAAAATAAACTGCACAGACTACAGCTGGTCTTCTTGCTTTGGTAGGTCTAAAAGAAAGTGACTGTGTAGTTCTGTACCGCTGTTCCTTGGTTGCATCCTCCAGCTCCATCTCCAATTTCAGCTGGCTTTGACAGCAGGGCAAGGGACTGACTTTGACCAGTCACACGTTTATGTAGCTGCCCGGCTGATGTGGATGGAGATATCATCACTTTGGCTTTGAAGGTTCTCTCATCTGCTTCACGTTAGATGATACCCACCGGCACCTCCCTGGCAGCTGGCCAGTGAAAACACTGACGGGAGCTGAGCCCAGCCCCGACTCTGACAGGGGCAGCTGGAACTTCTTGGGAAAAACCATTCCTGGTGCCTACAGAGCACATCCAATAAAGGCAGCATTGGGCCCTGGCCCTGTAACTGCTAATACCACATCTGGGTCTGGCCAGATGGGTCAGAGCGTGGATCAGTCCTTCCAGCAGCAATGCAGCTGTCTGAAAACTCCATCAACTGGAAGCACTTTTTTCTCCCCACGGTGTGGTCTCCCCACACCTACCAACCCAGTGCAAGCAAGACTGCAGGCACGGGGGTACGGTGGGATGCCTCGCTGGAAATGTTTTCTATCACCAGCGACACAAACGTGCTGACTACTCATCTGCTTAGAGTCAGCCCGTGGGAGAAGTGAGATGGCTGATGACAGCAGGTCATGCTGCAAATCTAGGAAGATTTGTAGTGGAAGACGATGCTTAAAATGGAAAAACAATCTTGGATCATCCAAAGCAGCAAGGCAGGGAGTGGGAACAAGCAGCTGAGCGAAAATGTGAGCTCCAGTCTATAAGCACAGCTTCACATTTATTTACATATTTGCAGCTGTCAAAATCTTGGTATGCCCAAGACTCCACATCACTCATCAGGAAAGCTCAAGTGGAGAGGAGCTCTGGAAAGGGTCACGGGTTAGAAATGGCCATAAATGCCTAGGGTCCTATAGCTCCATTACAGGGTGAGCTGGGCCGGCTCATCCCTGCTGCTTTCCTTTCTCTCAAAGCCAGGGACTCCAGTTGCCCAGCAGTCCTCCCACTAGCACAGCTTTGCCAGTTAGATAATTAGCCTCAGCATGGGAACTGCACATTAGCTGCCATAGGTTGGCCACAACTGAGTCCAAATTCACTGTTCCTCAGAGGGAAGGCTGAATACAGCCAAAACTGAACTGGAGCTTTTTCCTCCAAATTCATAGAAACACAAATCACAGAATTGTCAGAGTGGGAAGGGACCTTCTAGAGGTCATCTAGTCCAACCCCCCTGATAAAGCTGGGTTGCCCAGAGCACATCACTCAGGACTGTATCCAGGTGGGTCTGGAAGATCTCCAGAGAAGGGGACTCCACGACCTCCCTGGGCAGCGTGTTCCAGGGCTCTGGCACCATCACTGGAAAGAAGGTTTTCCTCATATTTGAGTGGAACTTCCCATGTTCCAGCTTGAGCCCGTTGCCCCTTACCCTATTGCTGGAAACCACTGAAAAGCATCCGGCTACATCCTCCCTCAAACCATCCTTTATATACTTATAAACGTTGATAAGGTCTCCCCTCAGCCTTCTCTTCTCCAGGCTAAAGAGTCACAGCTCTCTCATCCTTTCCTCATAATGGAGATGCTCCAATCCCTTAATCATCTTTGTTGCCCACCCAGTCCTGTGAAAAATATCCCCAGGAGTCATCTATGGGGGGGGGGGAAAAAACACAACAAATCAGAACAAAACAAAACAAAAGCAAACATTCCTGTTGTCTCTCTCTGATGCTTCTCATGCTGGGTCCCAGAGAGGACCTGTGATCACCTCTGAATAGGCTGTAAAGTGTAGGGCACACCCATGGTTTTTCCATGAAAGCTGTAGCCTCTTTGCCCTTAAATCAGCTCTAGGTGATCCTCAGCAAGTCCGAAGCTTGCAGGGTTTGCAAGGCCGCTCGCTCGGGCGCAGAGGAACGGCCAGCCTGGGCGGGAGGCAGCGAGCATCTGAACCGCAGCAAACCTGCCTCGAGCAGAAGTGTTCTCAGTTCACGGACACATGGATGGACGTGAGGCAGCAGGAGCGACCACCCGCTGGGTGAAAGACCCCCCAGCACATCTCTGCTGGGCAGCAGCTGCCGGCACACACTGCCTCCCACCCTGCCACAGCCACAGCTCGTCTTCTGGCTCGCTCCAGGGCCACCGCTTTATCCTAAGTCACCACGTGGCGCCTGAGGAAGATCATACGTGAAGGCCACGCGATAGATCCCGCTGTGTCAATTTCTCTCTGTGAATGTTTCACTCTCTGGCGCCTGTATAAATCAGGAATAACTTCGCTGGAGCAAATGTCAGTTTCGCTGTGGATCCCTGCACACCACACCTGCCGGCTGGAATACACCGCAGCCATCAGTAAAAGCATTTTACTTTTGGTAAAGTAAATTTACCAAATTTACCAGGCTAGGTAAAGCTTTGCTTTAGATCAGTAAGGTAGGACGTGGCGTGCAGGGAGGCTAATCGCTATTTTAAGCGCAGGTTTTTTGTTATCTGACTTTCTTCTTTGTTGCTTGGCTTCGTGGAGCAGCGCCAGCAGTATTTTGGCTGTTGTCAGAACCTCATCCCAGTCGAGTAGCTGTGACTCAGAACGGCCGCAGCCCAAGTGATTCATGGCACTACTGAAAAAGCCCTGAAGCAAGGTAGTGCCGGCAGAATGCCCAACGTGAAGGTGCTCCTCCAGCTCACGCCCTTGCAGAGAAGCTCTAGCCTTCAGAATTTTAGGGGCTTTTTTTTAGGTATTTAAGAACCGGTATTCTGTATTCAAATTATGATTCATTCACTCTGAGGAGACCTAAGCATTAGGTCAAGCGTCTACACACGGGAAAAATAAAGGGGTGGTCTCTGCCCTAAGACCAGCAATCCACCTACTGCAAGCACCAGAGCTTGCTTACTGCAAGAGGGGTGTGCATTTTAGCAATGGACAATTCTTTGTCATTAAAAGAAAGCCTGGAGACTTTTCTATATGACAAAGCATTTGGCAACAGTGTTGTTTTGAAGCATTTCTTCCTCTGGTCACTTATTTCTACTCCTGTCAGCTCTTTCAGTCCAACTAACACGTCTTTTGTGGGGCTGCCCTATGAACCAGATCAGGAAACTCATCCAGGTTAAAAATTAGCCAGCACAGGAGGGGGAAAAAAAAAAAAAAATAGAAATGGCACAGCAAGGAACTGGCACAGCGGCAAAAGCAGAGCGTGGTGGCACAGGGACAGAAGGAGCACACAGGGTACGGGAAGGAAGTACGAGTGCCTGAAATCCTCATTATCACTGAATGCTTCAGGGCCGTGAGAACGACAGGGTCAGTGTCTTAATTAAGTTTTGCCTTTACAAACTAAGTGTAGTTCTGTCAACCGGCAAAAAAACCAACACAACAACACAAAAAAAAATCTCTGATACACAAATTTATGACAGCAGAAACCTCTGCTAAGGTGTAAATAAATGCAGCACATGGCAACAGCCTAGAAAAGAGCTTGTTGCCTCCTCCAGCTGTAACTGATCATTTACTAGAAACAGCTGTTATAAAGACCTGGTGCAGCTGGGTGAGGTGTTTTTTTGAGGGATGGGTTGAGGAAATGGAGGTTTGAGGGAGGCTGAGGAAAGTCAGTTCCCTCAGCAGAGGAGGAATCAGGGGTCCTAGTTGTGTGGAATGTGACAGGGAGTTTGTGTATGAAACAGAGGTGATTCTGCTTGAGGAGCAACCGTGGTGTTGAGAGGAGAGCATCTAGCAGTTAGTGGCAGCTTTAGAAGAAAGCCTTCTGATGGATGTACAGGCCTCTGGGTTTTGTGGTGGTGTTCCTCAGCCCCTGAAGGCCTGAGAGGTCTGCTGGAGATATAAAGGGACAGAAGGAATTAGGGTAATGTTACAACTATAGTAGCTGGTCACCTGATAATGTAGTCTTCAGCGAAGATGCAACTTATGTATTTGGTTTGGAGAAGATGGCTTTCAATGTTGGTAGCTGTGAGGTTTTGACTGTATAACTAAGTGCATAGTTCTAGTGTCCTGCTTTGACATGCCCTAATGAGAAAGGTGTTACATATAAGTTGTCTTCAAACAACTATATGTATTAAAACAGTAAACAGTCTCAGTCTGTATTTAAAAAAAAATAAAATTCTTTGTCCTTCCTACTTTGCTTGAGTGAGCACTTGGTGAGAGCAGAGCAAGCCTGAGTCTATCATAAAATATAAGCTTAATGTGCAGCGAGTTCTCTGAAGGCTTTGCCTGTTCGAGTACTTCATCCCGAGAACTTGATGAACCATTAATAGCCACCCTCTGAAAGGGAACTAGAGACAAAACGCACTGCTGTAGGATGGCAAGGTTTGGCTCTCTATGGGCTGTGAGGGGGGCAGTTGAATTGTGCTCATGTTAGACCCTGAAGCCGGTGTTAGTGTGCTTTGGTAGAGCATGTTGCTGTGCTTTGAGCTCCAGATGTGAGAGTAAATCCATCTAGAAAAACGGAGATGCTTGGGAATGAGGGTGGTGGGAGCTATGTCATTCCATTTCTGCCTTGCTTACCAGCTTTGCTGGGGGGAATCTAGTGCTGAAGGCAAGAAGGATGTATTTACTGGCTTTTGTTTCCAGCTACTAGACCATGGTGAGCTGGCTGTTGGAAGGAAAATGTCCCTCGATAGATATATTTGTTTTAATACCTTTTTAATGAAAAAATGTTTATCTTTTCTGATTCTTGAGGGCTGGTTGCATCCAGAAAAGCTTTGGTATGATGTCTCTGTTGTTAACTTCTGCCTATGCCCAAGTTATTGGATTTTGGCTTGGGCCATCTACTACGTTTTTCCTTTTTTTATGACACTTAAACAAGAAAAACAAACAAAACAAAACAAACAGACCACAACCAACCAAAAGAAAATTCCCAAACCCACCAACCAAAACATTTTCTCAAATTTTATTTGAGGTTATATTCTCTCTTTGGTACAGTGAGTGGAAGCAGTAAGGGCAAGCTAAATGTAGAGGCGAACATAAGTTCTAAACTCACAATGTGTGAGCATAACTTCAAGCAGCTTTTTTCTGTTAACATTTTCTAGACTGACTTGGGTCTGCGTGTGCTCCTGTTTCATCCTTTTAGCAAATGCTATTACAATTTAAAGTTAAATGTGTGTCTCCTTCTTCTGGAAAAATCATTTCGGAGATTAGGGCAGAAAGTTTACTTCCTTGACTAATATTGCCAACATCTGCTGAAAAATATCAAATGTTTTTAAGGAAAGAGTATATTATATTGGGTGAAAATTGTATGTTGTCTTCATGCCCACAGAGGGAGACGTGCCAGCACAACTCCAGTAGCAGACTGGTAACGTGAACAATGCTTATGCTGACAAATCTGAAAGGCCTGCTGACGGTAAGCCTCGTTACTACAGAATCACAGAATGGTTTGGGACCTTTGAAAGGGACCTTAAAGATCATTGAGTTCCAAAGGGCAGGGACACCTCCTAGATCAGGTTACTAAAAGCCCCGTCCAGCCTGGCCTTGCACATCTCCAGGGATGGGGCATCCACATGTTCCCTGGGTGACCTGTTCCAGTGTCTCAGCACCCTCATGGTAAAGAATTTCTTTATGGTGTTTAATCTAAATCTCCCCTCTTCCAGTTTAAAACCGTTACCCCTCATCCTATTGCTACACTCCCTGTTAAAGAGTCCCTCCCCATCTTTCCTGTAGGCCCCTTTTAGGGACTGCTGTAAGGTCTCCCCAGAGCCTTCTCTTCTCCAGGCTGGATAGCCCCAACTCTCTCAGCCTGTCTTCATAGGAGAGGTGCTCCAGTCCTCTGATCAACTTCGTGGCCCTCTTGGACCTATTTCAAAAGGTCCATGTCCTTATGTTGGGGTCCCCAGAACTAGATGCAGTACTCCAGGTAGGGTCTCACGAAAGCGGACTAGAGGTGCAGAATTGCCTGGCTTGTAGTTCCTCAGGTCTTTCTTTTTTCCCTTTTTTAAAAAAGGGATTTATGTTTCCCCTCTTCCAGTCAGTGGGAACTCCCCTGGACTGCCATGACCTCTCAAATATGCTGGATAGTGGCTTGGTAACTTCATCCACCAGTTCCCTCAGGACACACAGATGCATCTCATTAGATCCCATGGATTTGTACACCTAAGGTTCCTTAGAAGGGCTCAGACCTGGTCATCTTCTACAGTGGGCAGTTCTTCATTCTCCCAGTCCCTGCCTTCTGGGACTTCTGCCACTTGGGTGGTGAGGTTAGAGCACTTCCTGGTGAAGACTGAGGTTAAAAAGTCACTGAGTACCTCAGTCTTGTCCATATTCTGGGTGGCCAAGTCTCCCATTTCTTTCCAGAGAGGGCCCACATTTTCCCTGGTTTTCCTTTTATCACAAATGTATCTGTAGAAGTTTTTCTTGTTGCCCGTGATGCCTCTGGTCAGATTTAACTCTGTATGGGCTTTACCTTTCCTAACCTGATCCCTGCCTGCTTGGACAATTTCTCTGTTCCTCTCAGGCTGCCTGGCTTTGCTTCCACCCTCATTCTGTCATCTATGTTAAGATTTGAACTCCTGTAATACACTTAAGATGGATTTTTGTTTTCTTTGCTAACTGCCCCGGGAGGGGAGGACGGGACAGGAACCAGTTGACATGATCATGCTTAAAAAGTTTCTGTTGTTTCAAGAACTAAGAAATTATAAACCCTGTCAGCAACACTTCAGGCTAGGTACTCTGAGCTTTGCTGTACAATCAGAAATGTTTTCAAAGAAATGTGAGGGCATCCTGACACCAATGAGGTACCGATTTCTCCAGGTGTAGGAGATTGGGCATGGTCTGCTCTTAGGAGGCAAGAGACTAACTTCACATTTTTTTATTTTATTTATTTTTTACCATTTTCAGATGAATTAAGAAAACCCCATTTAAAAAAGTAAATAATACAAACAAATACCAAAAACTACAGACAGATAAAACCTGAAGATCACAAATGTAATGTGTTTTGACTTAGCATCAAGATCTTGTAGTTGTTATTTTCATCTGAATTGCTCGCTGGTGGCTTTTCGGTGGCAAACACAGGTACTTAGCACCTCGGAGTTTCTAGATTCAAGTGTGTCCCATTCCCCCATTAGCAAATACTTATATATCAGTTATCACTTTGCAGAATATATTCTTGGAAGATATGCTGTGAAGAACAACACATATATATATATTTGCCAAGAATTTTAGAATGGAAGTGCAATCCAACCCCAAAACCATACTGAAGAAAACTAATTTCTTCCTTTCCCCACCCCAGCTTCCTACTCGCAAGTTCAAAGATCTCTCTTCTGAAAGCTGTAGTTCTCTGATGGATTGCAAAGGAGATGAACTAAAGACATCACAGTAGCTTAGACCCTATATATGAACTTAGCAACTACTTGTTGCAGCAGTAAATCAGTCACTCTGATGGGGAGCAGCAAGGGATGCTTCTGGTACTAACAGGACAGAACCACACAGAGCAGGGCACTCCATGTAGACTGCGTGCCTCTGAATGCAGGCTATAAAAGATGACTTGTTTGTCTTTGGCTCAAACGTTTGGTAGAAAAAGAAATATGACCGTGCCTAGGATTGAGTGGGAATTGTTTCTATTTTAATTACTCTTCTAGCACACCAAGGAGCAGGTTCTGATCTTGCGCACAAATGTGCTTTTCCCTACACTATCCTATATCTGGCCCAATTTTTGCAGCGAAGGAGAAAGTGTACCCAAATGTCTCTGCTGTGGGCGTAATGTCCATTATGAGTGTGGAGTTCAACCCTAGACAGTACAGTGGCTAAAATAGAAGTGTCCAGATGACAGTATTGCTAAGCCTGGTGAAGCCACCCTGAGTTGTCACTGGTAGAACCTTAGGGAGAAAGGAGACAGTCGGGGTAACACACAAAGTTAGTATGATTCCTGCCTGACTGGCAAACAAAGAGAATGCTGGCTGATAAACAGTTAACTATAAAAATAATGCTGTTATGTAGCTTATGCTTACCAATGCTGTCTGGATTATTAGTGCTGCTATTGCACTATACATAAAGATATATGTTATTCCAGTCGAATAAAACGCTAAATGAAGTAGAATTCCCTAGCACTGATACAACAGGCAACTCTGGTGCTGGGGGAAAAACAAGGTGAACAACAGCCTTCATCAAACAAGCCACCTCACTTGCCCTCCCTGGGCAGCAGCTGAATTGCTGTGAATTAGATGGAACCATTAGTCTGACTCAAAGGGGCATTTCCCACCAGGGCTTGATTTTGCTCACCACATTATTCTTTAGAGGCACTCAGGGGCTTTGCAGTGCTGCGTTGCATCTTGATGTCGGCATCTTGATCTGAGGAACCGTGACAGGACGATGCACACAGGTCTCACCTTCTGGGAAGACAGTCTGCTGAGCTATGGAAAAGAGCATGACACCAGACTGAGCCATTACTGCTAACATGCCCATATGTTAAATCTTGCAATTATTCAGTAAGCCACTCTGAAAAACAGGGAGGGGGGTCCAGGGAAGGAAACTGTCGCTACCCGGTGCCTCGTGTCAAAAAGAGGAAGAGTATGAATGGCAATCTGATTCCTTCTTGGTGGTGTGCCAGTCACTTCAGCAGTTTCGCTTCACGGTGAAGTACAAACTCTCTGCGAGAGATTAATACCTTCTTATCGGAGGCAGCGGAAGTCAAGTAACACTAGAGCTCAATTGATCCCCGCAATTCATTCATCAGGCCATGAATTACGGCTTCTAAGGGGGGCAGACTCCCTTCGGTCCTGTTGGCAGGTGGAAAACTCCAGCAAAATGGTGGAGTTTGACAGCTGAGAATGGTAAAACTTTGTAAACCATGCTATTTTTCAGCTGGGGCTCCAGCAGAATACACAGTGAATAGTGGCTTCATCAGCTGGCCAGTCATGTCCCTATACAAGTCCTTGCACTCCAGAAAGGAAGGAGGTCCTCTTTATTGTAGAAACGAAGGATTTAGAGATATAGGAGAGGAAGGTCTCCTGTACCCACTAACAAACTCCTTCCTGCCAAAAGACACCAAACAGGAGTTCCTGAACTTGTTACTTGGGGTAGTTCATAATTAGGACTTCAGGCTGAAGGTAAGCTTAGTAAATGTAGCCTGCACCACAGTATTTGTTGAAGAGATGTAGCCTGCTATGGCTTGTGTATGCTATGTCAGAATTCAGTGTTATTTTTCAATTAAGTTTGACTGGGCCACAGGGAGACCCTGACGGAGGGCATCAGTAATTTCTTAGATTTTGCTGCCTCCCAGATGAGCTCCAGACTCAGTTTACCAGTCCAGGCGGTGGCAGTGAGCCCAGAAGCACCCTGGGGCCTGCAGCAGTGGCCCCTCAGCCCGGGCGCCCTTTGTTTAATCCCCGGTGAGGGAAGGCACCAGCGCTCGCCGGGCCAGGCAGGGCTTAGGACACCCTTCCTGTAGGCCAGGAAGGGCCGCTTCTTCCCCTGAGGCGGGCGGCCGCCGTCTTCGATGGCTACCGAGCGAGTAGCCCCCGGGGACCCAGCCGAGGAACGTTAACGTCGCCCAAGAGTCGGTTCCCGCCCGTCTCCCCCCGTTCCACGACCTCGCGGGGACGGCGCGGCGCCCCTCAGCGGCCCCGCCCCGCAACTTCCGCCTCGGTAGGCCCCGGCTGCGGGATGGAGCCGGCTAGCGCGGCCACTTCCGCCTCGGTAGGTGTCATGGCGGCGGGGGCGGGCGCCTCACGTGACGCTCTCGCGCGCAGTTCTCGCGGTGCCTCGCCGCCCTCCCTCCCCCCGCCCGCGTCCCCCTCTCGCCCCGGCCGCTCGCGCAGCTGCTCGGCTCTCGCTATATAAAGGGGCGAAGCGGGCAGAGCGGGCGGCTGGCGGCGGCGGCTGCAGCCCCGGGGCCGGCGAACGAGGCCGGGCCGAGGCCGCGGGGGGTCTGCCCGTGAGCCGGGGGCTCGGGAGGCGCGGGCTCTGGGGGGACGCAGACGGGCAGGTTTTATTGTTTTAGGGGCGTTACTCACACCCCCCCACACCCCCACCCCCCCCACCCCAGCGCGGTCGGGGGCGTCCCGGGGGGCTCGGGACATGGCGAGCTCGACTAACACAAACCCCGTGGTAAGGACCGGGTCGGGGGGCGAGGGGGGCCCCGGGGGAGGGGGGTCAAGGGGCAGCGCGGGCGGAGGGGGTCGGCGGGGCCCGCCGCCCCCTTCCCCCGCGCTCCCTTCCCTTCCCTCCCGCCGCCCGCCCGGAGCGGTCCTGGCCCCCTCTCTCCGCCGGCGGGAAGGGGGGGGTGGGGGAAGTGCGGGGCAGCCTTGTTTCCCCCCCCCCCCCCCCACCGCCGCCGCGGCGGGGAGCCAACTTGTGGCGCCCGGCGCCGGCCGCCCTCAGCGGCGGGGAGAGAGGGGAGCCGGGGGCGGCGAGAGAGAAGGGTGGCGGGAGCGGGGGTGGTGGGGCGGCGGCGGCGGGGCGGGCGGCGGATCCCCGTGGGGGGAAGGCCGGGGCCGCGCCGCCGGCCGGGGGTCCGGCGGGGAAGGGAAGGGCTGGCGGGCGGGGGGGAAGGAGGAGGGGGGGAGCCGCCCGGGGAAGGGGGCGAGAGCCGGGGGAGCGCGGTAGCCGCCGCCCGCTCCGCCGTCCCGGGGCGAAGGGGCCGGGGTGCCCGAGCCCGGTTTCGGTTTGGCGGTGTCGGCGAAACCCGCCCGGGTGCTCCGCTGGAGCCATTTTATGTTGCTTTATAAGAAAAGAGGCGATGGTTGAAAAGCACTTCTCCCAGCCCAGCCGGGCGAGAGCCCTCAACTCCGGCGAGCGAGGCAGTATTTATTTAAAAAAAAAAAAAAATTAAAAAAAAACCCCAACCCCAAAACAAACAAAAAAAAAAAAACCCCAACCGAAAAGCAACCCCTCTTCTCGTGGTGTCTGCACCGTGGCGGGGGGCTCGCTGCTGCTACTTGTACTCACGGAGGTTTGCAACAAGCAGTCACACAAACCTGCGCAGCCGCCGGGCCCCTCCGGCCGCCGCTCCGCTCCGCTCCCCCTGCCGCGCCCCCCGGCCGCGACCCCCGCCCCGAAGCGCTGGAGGAGACAAACCCGGCGTCCCGGCGGCGGCGGGCTCGGCCCCCTTGTTTGTGGCTCTCAGATCCATCATGGCTTCCCCCTGCCTTTCTGCCTGCCTGCTCCTTGTGTTCCTCCTCCCTGTGGCTGCCCTGTTTATATAGAGCTATTGCCGCTCTCTAATATAGACTCTGCTCGGATGGGAAGGTGCTTTCCAGCCCCACGTCACCGCCTCTCCATTTAAACACCACATCAGCCTTTAAATAGGGAGCCAGCCGCCGAGCGCGGGCTGGGAGGTGCATGCCTCGCCGGCGGAGGCTGGCGGCTTCTCCCTCCGAGCCCGGCCGGGCTTTCGCCGGGTTTCCATTCCCTTCTTCCCTTCCTTTTCCTTTCCCGTTCCTCCCTTCCCTTCCCTTCCCTCCGCGCCGAGCGGCGGTGCTCTCTGCCGGCTCCGGCGGGGGCGTCTGGTAGCCGGTGTAAATGGACTTTCACTTGCTCTTACCCATCGCACAAAGACAATTTTCATCCCCTCCTGCATTTGAAACCGTTTACCTTTTTTCCTTCCCCCCCTCCCCTTTTATTTTTTTTTAATTTTTTTTTTTTTTTTTTTTTATTCCTGGCATCTAGCTAGCGTGCCTTCCTGCGCTCATGTTAAAAAAAAAAAACAAACAAAAAAACTCTTACAGTTTTTCTGCTTGGATGGGTAAAATAAATTTGAGTTTGAATGGTCCTTAAGGCAGTATGTCAAGGAGAGATGCAGCGCTTTGCCAAGGTCTGGCTACAGCTGTTGCCCTACAAGTAATGTTAGTGTTAAAAGTTTTGTCTGTGGGTCAGGGGCTGCAGATACTCAGTGATTTCTGTGCGTTCCTGGTGACTAAAGCTGACAGGTGTACAAATATTTGATTACAGTCCAGGCAGGGCAATGGTTTTAGAATTTTCACTAATACTGGGTTTAGTCGCAGTGTTTGGTAGACTGCAAAACGATACACAAATGCGAAGCATGCTGGTTTTCCTCTCCAAATCTGAAACTTTACAGGCTTGATGGTGAGTTAGGGTTGTGCAAGTGCAAAGTAGCATCGTTGCTTTGATACTTGGTCTGGCTTTGTATCAGAAAATTTTAGGGAAGTCACCAGCTGTTATACATGGGGCAGTGAGTAGGATGCATAACGTGTGTGGTCTGAATCTGTTAGTTGTCCTGTTTGTAAATTTTTGGCTTCACTTTTTGATTGCAAGAAAAGGATCTATTTCTATATAGTAAATTAGAGCTTTTGATTCTCTTTTTTTGATCACGTTAGTACCAAATTAGCTGTATCCATATATATTTTGAATAATCTCCAGAGTGATTGTAAATATCTTTGATTGAGCAATTTACTAGGACTTACTTTCGGATATATTTCTGCACTGGCATAACTTCTGCATAGTCCTCTTGGAAGGTCTCTGTCTTTGACCATTGTGTTTGGAATAGCAAAAGCCAAGCTTTAAATCAGCCTGCTCCATGTAGGTATACTTTGGGCTTGTTTTCAAATCAGTAATAAAACCTTGCAATAGTGCATGGTCAACTTTGTCAAATTCAGGTCTCATTCCGTAGCAAGGAGGTCGCTGCTTGCCCTGGGGTTACCAAAGATGAATAGGAGCGTTTTGAAGTACAGCAACCAGGGGATCACTTTCGGAAGGTAGACTTTGAGCCTAATGTGGCAATAGTATCACATCAGCATCCGAATTGCTAGAAATCCATTCGTCCTAATGAAGGACGAATATAAGACATTAACAGCTACGGTACAGTGTAAGATTTTGTAGGTGACAAAGGTAATTTATTTGTAAAAGACCACAACGACGTAAAAAAAGCTCAAATTTTAATGCTGACAGCGTAGATTATGCGTTACTTCGTTCTAGGCACGTCCTTGATGCCATCGTGACTAAAACTGGGTACCTTTGCGGCGTGCTCTGGTGGCTGCCGGGGTGCTGGCTTCCAGCACAGGCAGGAGAGAGCCCAGCGACATTTTGGGGATAACGGCAGGAGCAGCCAGGAACAAGCTGCTGCCAGAGACACAGAGCGTGCCGCTCTCCATAGCGTGTTGGTTACTGGAAACCCAAACTGCTGAAATAGCAAGTGTTGTGATAATAATTACAAAGAGATGCAGCTTTTGTGCCCTTGAAAGTGGAGGAACGTAGGAAGTGTCAGCCCCCAAAGGCATGTGGCATTTCTTAAAATAGCTTGCTGGTTGCTCCTTGGGCTGGGTAGCAGTCTCACCATGCCCGGAGTTTTCTTTACAAGATGCACAGAGAAAGTGAAATATAATCGTTTCCTTATGTTCCCGGAGGGGGAAGCACAAGATTTCAAATCTTTTCTATGTGTTTGTGGTTGTATCTAATAAATCAGGCATTTTAATTGTTGTCTTTAATCTATAGTAAGTGTCTGGAATAGTGTTTGTTGAAGAGCGATTTGAGTATTTTGCTTTTAAAAGAGCTTGAAGTTTACAGCAATGTAGGCTTTATGAGGGAGGCACTTTAATATAAACCAGATGAAAGCATGATTATTTTAATAGCAATCTTTAAAGTTTCCATTATGTTCTCATTGCTTTCTGTGACTGAATGTGGAAATTTATTGGAAAGCTGAACTCACCTGCTATCCCATCTTTAGATTTGCTCAGTAATTGTATGCCCTTGTTTATTTTTCGAGTTAACAATGTATGAAAATAATTTTGTCATTCAACTCCGGAGTCTTAGGTCATTTGTATAAACAGCTTGAACATCATATAAATAATGCTTAAAGCCAACGCTTAGTGTGTATCTAAAACAATACAGTGTACTTCCTTTTAAAGACTGGGGCTTAAGGCTGTTTTGTAATTTTTACTTGCTGGATTTGCCTCTCTTGAGGCAGGAAAAGAGCTTTGTGTAAAATTCTTCAAAATTCCACTATGGATGGCTCTTGAAGGCCTTGCTGCTCCCTCTGCAGAAGGCCATGTGTCCTCCTGGGCTGGGTGTTCAGTAGGAGAGTACACAACAGAATGTTTGCATCCGGACAGGATTTTTCTGAGTAGTATGTAAAAGTCTATATGTAAAATCAGACAGACACCGTTTCATTATAAGCATGCAGCTGTTTTCTTCTCTGTTCCTTTCTTTCTAACCATACACCCACATATCGTACATCGTGACATGGCGTGATTAGAACAGCATCTAAAGATTCTGGCCCATCTTTAGATCCGTTGTACTTGTGTGGCTCCTGCAGAGAGATACACGCAGGTAAGGAGGTTGTAGAGAGGTGGGGGTTGGCCTCTTCTTTCAAGTGAGTAATGACAGGACCAGAGGAAATGGTCTGAAGTTGCGTCAGGGGAGGTTTAGATTAGATATCAGGAAGAATTACTTTACTGAGGGGGTGGTCAGGCACTGGAACAGCCTGCCCAGGGAGGTGGTGGGGTCACCATCTTTGGAGATATTTAAGAAATGTATAGATGAGTCACTTCAGGGCGTATTCTAGTGCCCGAGATTGTTGGTCTGTTTGTGTGTTTTTGGTTTTTTGTGTGGGTTTTTTTTGTTTGTTTGTTTTTGTGATTGGACTTGATGATCTCAAAGGTCTCTTCCAACCTCGAAGATTCTGTGATTCTGTACCGCTTGTGGGCTCGCTAACCTGCATTACACCGTCTGTTGCTCTTGTCTTTTGAGGGGCTCCCCCTCTTGCTGGGGCCAGTGGGAGTTGTGCAGAAGGAGGATGTGTCAATGGTGAAGTGGGCATCTGTGCTCCTAACCTGCCTCAATGCTCTCTTGCTAAACTACCGCTGGACACTAGAAACCAGTATAGAATCATAGAATCATCGAGGTTGGAAGTGACCTTCAACATCATGTAGTCCAACCATCAGCCCAACTCTGACAAAAAAACCCCATCACTAAACCATATCCCCCAGCACCATGTTAACCCATCTTTTGAACACCTCCAGGGATGGTGCCTTAAGCACCTCCCTGGGCAGCCCATTCCAATGATTGATAACCCTTTCAGTGGAAAAATTTTTCCAAATATCCAACCCTGGCACAACTTGAGGGCATTTCCCTTTGTCCTGTCACCTGTGACTTGGGAAGAGAGACCTTCCCCCACCTCTCTACAACCTTCTTTTGGGTAGTTGGAGAGAGCGATAAGGTCTCCTCTCAGCCTCCTTTTCTCCAGGCTGAACAGCCTCAGCTCCCTCAG
Organism: Scolopax mira; assembly: GCA_004320125.1. Classification (NCBI taxonomy): domain Eukaryota; kingdom Metazoa; phylum Chordata; class Aves; order Charadriiformes; family Scolopacidae; genus Scolopax; species Scolopax mira. The sequence continues at coordinate 19,119 of BJBW01003901.1, forward strand.
CCTCCCCTCATAAGACTTGTGCTCCAGACCCCTCACCAGCTTTGTTTTTCCTCAGGGTTTATATGCTGATGAAGATTTGCAGATAAACCTTACAAAAATGCCTGACTCTGGAGATGGGAGGCAGTGACTGCTGGTGGAAGTTGTTAGGGCCTATTTGTGTAAAATCTGTTTTATTGGAAAAGTGGGCCTAATAGGTGATTTAAGGAGAAAATGCAGTCTACATCCTGCAGGAATTTTGATTGTAGTTTCAGACATAGAGGTAATTCTCTTAAGTAAAATAACTCACATGCCTGAGGTTAAGCATGTTTATTTGCAGAATGTGGTTTTGGCATTAAGAAACAGATGCTTTTAATACAATAAGGAACAATATACAGAATAGGTTAGGTAGCATTTCTGTGCTGGTTGAATTGTATAAGCGTTATGCAATTTGTTTAATTATAGAAATAATAGGACTTAATGTTATTAAGTAGAATGTCTTTTTGGATCTGCTATGAATTAAATCCAAGTGGGAAAATAATCCTGTTAATGATGCTTGGTATTTCTAAGTTACTCACTGTGCAGACTTAAAATACTAGGGCCAAAGAGTAGTTTGGCTTTGAAAGTCTCTTTCAAATCTCTCTGTAAGCACAGTTAATGCTGCACTTGAAGCCTGGATATGTGAGCATGTGGGATTGTTCTGAAAGAAAAAAAACTGCAAGTAACCTGGTATGTTTTGGCTTTTTCAGAGAAGTTAAGTTTTGGACAAAGGTGCTGTAAAGGTTTTTTTCAAGGATGGCAAACTTACCCTGTTACTTGAGGCCAGGAATTTTTTTTTTGAGAGACAAGTAACTAAAGGATGAATTCTTAACATTTCATCTATTTGATATGCAGCAGCATGATTTAAAGCAGAAAATTGGCAAACTGAGGAAATGTAAAATGAAGAAAAAAAATTGGGTGCAGATAACATGCTGTTTGCCAAAATAATGATGTGTGGTCAATAAGAGAGAGTGGAATGTTTGGGGTATTTTATTTTATTTTATTTTATTTTATTTTATTTTAGTCTCCCCCCTCTTCCCCCCCTCCCCCTTTTTTTTTTTCTTTGTTTGGTTAGTTTTTTGTAAGACAATCTGAGTATGCCCCAGTGCAGAGTTTGTTTTAAACACTAAGGGTGTCCTGCATTAATCAGCCATCAGACTGCTTCATTCTTAGTTCCAGGCTTCCAAATAGGTTCCTTCCTCTCCTTGTTACATCAATGAAATTTTTAAATTTGTTTTGTTTTTAAACATTTAAAAGCAAAGTGATTAATTTTTTTTTTTGGTGCTTATTGACCGCTTAGCTTTTTTCCTGGACTAATAAATCTTACGTGCTTCTATTCCCCCTCCATTATTCCATAAGATAAGCATAACAGTTCTGTAACACGTGTGCAATGTAATCTCTGGCATGTCTGTAACAAATTCAACACTTCTGGGATGCGTTAAGCAACTGCGAACGCGTAGAAGAACGCTTTGAGTGTGGGCAGTGAATTTGTGTAGTTCCAGCACTGCTGGAGTAACTGCCTGTGGTTGGTGCAGGTTTTCTGCATGTGTAGAGGGGACACAATCCTCCTGGGGTGCCAGAATGAATGTTTTCCCTATATTCAACATATCTCATGTGTATGGCATCTTTTGGGATTTATTGCTTAAGGAAGTTACAGAATGGGGTAGAGGGTGATGTCAGCTTACAGAAAGTTGTAGCTACTTTCAGATCAGTTTAGAATTGGTCTATCTCCGGTCCAAGGAAAAGCCTTGGTCAGTGAAGGTATATATATATAGTTTGCATGCTGTGCATTGATAAACCCTATTGATAAACAGCCAGCTCATAGTGCTGCCTTGCAATTTGATAGCACAGATATTAAACCCAAGCAAAATACCACTCATGTATGTAGAGAGGCTGAAGCTGTACTGTTTAAAAGGTACAGCAAGTGCATAGTACAATTGTCCAATTTATGTTTTAATTGAGAAAGTATTTATAGCCTCTTTTTATAATCGTACTTGCATTTTAAAATTCACAAAGTGGTTGAGGGTGGAAGGGACCTCTGCAGGTTATCTTGCAACCCACCTGCACAAGCAGGGCCACTGAGAGGCAGTTGCCCAAGATCATCTTGAGATGGCTTTTGAGTATCTCCAGCGATGGGGACTCCACAACTTCTTTTGGCAACCTAAAGTGAATTGACAATTCACATTTATCATTGACAGTTTAGGCATGAAATCAGCATAATAGAATAATAATGTATTTGTAGTATTTCCCCCTGAAAATTTTATTATGTAAAAACATAAGTACTGATTGAAAACAGAAGTCTGTCTAGCCTGATACTTTGTCTGCTATAGTTTCTGTAAACAGATGTGTAAGGAAGAAGAGGACATTCACACGAACGCTTCCAGTTTTCTGAGCCTCCAGCATTTTTCACCTTGAGATCATTCTGAGACATACTTGGTTCCCATTGAACTTGCAAGCACCAACAAGTTTCTTTTCTCTGTATTTATCTAATATCCTTTTGAACCTTTAATCTTCTGTGACATGAATATTTTGCACACATGCAATTTTTTTTGCATATTCAGTATGTACATTGGCAAGCCGGAAACAAATTTACTGAATGGAAAACAATTTCCTTTTCTATGTTTTGAACTACACTCCTCATGTTTTGAAAACTCCTGTGCTGTAGTTATGTCACAGAAGGTAGAGAATGGTCCCCTCCCTTTTCACCTCATTTGAGCTGTTTTTGCTGATTTATACCTCTTGGATATTTTAGTCACTAGGAAACATGCAGCGTATTCTGTAATGTAGTTTTCAGAAGTTTTTTTGGGGGGGCAAAATCTTATTTTGATGTTGAACTGATAAATTTATTTCAAAGCAACGCTGACTAGTTACTTCTTTTTTTTTTAAAAGCCTAAATTGTACAGGTCTGTAATTGAAGATGTCATCAATGATGTCAGAGAAGTTTTTCTGGATGAAGGAGTGGATGAACAAGTTCTTATGGAACTCAAAACAGTAAGTTGCAACTTAAAAGATTATTTTTTTTAATAGAGCAATTGGGTTTTGGATCTGCTTACTGCTGTACATGGTAAAAATATTAATTTTGAGTTAGCCGAGCATTGTATTATTCTGCATATCTGTAGTCCCGTATCATTTCCATTACACTGCTCTACAGAGAGATCTGCTTACCTCATTTCCCTTACCTGGCATGTCAAACTGGACATTAACAGGAGGCATCTGAGTTCACAGTGCTATTTCAGTCTCTGACACATTAAATCTTTAAAAAGAAAGGAGCGAATATATTTATTTTAGAGACAGACGCTTCTTGAGGTTGTGCATCCCACTTTTCTGAAGCTCTCCTTGCATACAGTGAAGTGTTACCAGGGGTCCAAAAGAAAGGCAGGAAGTTGACCAGAGCTCTAGTGGGTTTCTTATGGCTTTCTCGAAAAGCTTGCTTATCTCCACCATTGAATGAGGAATTCTTCAGAAGGCGGGACATCCCTCACTCTCAGTATATTTAAAATATTTTAAAAAATAGATGAAATGGGAAAGGAATTTTGAGTTTGGCTACTCAGAAACAGATGAAGACTTTTTTCTGTGAAACCATGACCTGGCTTGGTGGAAACAAGAGTGGGTGCTATAAGAAAAGCACTTTGGTGTTTGTGTCAGAGTATTTGTTCTGCAAACGATGTCAGAAAAGATTGAATGAGGAAAGAGACAAGAAGGGAAACGAAGTATTGAAGAGGAAGACGTAGGGAGCCCCAAACAGGATTTGAAATCCAGAGTCCTGGGTGTCTGTAGTCTTTTTGATGCTGATATGTTATGAAATAGTTGTGTTGCTTTTTGCAAGAGCTGCTTTTTTTGCATCTGTGGCTTTTCTTGGGAGACAACGACAGCTGACATCAAGAGCTGAAGGGCTGGGGAAGCTGAATTTGACACTGTTGTAGAAACTGTGTAAAAGCTTGTACAAAGGCATTATCTTGGGCATGCTGGTAGTTTCTGCTGAAGTGTGTTATGATTCAGTAGTCTTCAGGCAACTTTTATTGAGGAGTTCCAAGGAGAAATGGCTCAAGGAAAGCTGTAATAAAGAATTATTTTTGTGATTAAAGAGGTAAGAAAGAAAGCAGGTAGAGAAGTGAAAACGTGAAGGCTCATTTAAAGTTACCAATTTATCTCTATTCATGCTTCCATTAGGGTTGTTATGAATCTTCCATGCTTGAGAATAATTAAGAATGTTTACGCTTAATCTTGGACTGACAATTCTTAGGGATATTTAATTCCTCTTCTTAAAACATTACTTCTCTGGAGTTATCTCATCAAGTCTGTATTTGCCTAAGGGCTTTTTGGCTAAGTAGACTGCACAAGATAAAGGCTGAAAACAAATTCTATTTTGAACAGCAGTCTTTATATTGTTACAAATCACGTCAAGTAAAAATCATACACAGAGATTTATTTTTTTTCCCCCCCCTTTCCAAACTAGCTGTGGGAGAACAAGCTGATGCAGTCCAAGGCTGTAGATGGCTTCCATTCAGAAGAGCAGCAGCTTTTGTTGCAGGTGCAACAGCAGCAACAACAGCAGCAGCAACAGCAGCATCATCACCACCACCATCACACACAACCTCAGCCGCAGCAGACTGTGCAGCAGCAGTCTCAGCCACAACAGGTCCTTATTCCAGCGTCTCAGCAAGGTCAGACTTCCTGTCTAATCTCTGGCAAAAGACTCTCGAGTCAGAACAACTCATTAGCATGTCCTAAATCTGGGTGTTTATCTGATGGATAACTTTGTGTCTTTATGTTAAGCTTTGTTTCTGTTTGCCTCTATTTAATGTCTGAGTGAGAAATATCTCGATATTTGTGTTAGTCATATTTTTCAGAAGATTTTTGGAAAGGCTGAATTCTTCTTGGTCTTCTACCACATAACTTATATTTTCAGAATGCATGACTTTCAGATTCTGTCAAATCCATTAGCAGCTTTGTAATTTCAAGCCACTATATGTATACAGTTCACAATTTAGTCATGAGGTAGTAATGTCATTAGGAGCAAATTAATTTAAAAATATATTGTTGTTTAGCATAAGTAGGTGCTAGGACATGAAAAATACTTGTATAACAGTCTATGTAGGAGATGGTTGTTCATGTTAGAACAAGTTTCAAGTGAAAAGCATAATGGCTGAGTATTTTTCTGGTCTTAAAAGATTGTGGGGGTGTCCAAGGTATGTTTCAGCTAGCTGTAACGGTACTGTTTCTTGTAATAATTGTCTTGTATATTCTCCATTAATAATTTAAGGGCCTAAAGCATTTTTACCAATTACAGTTTCATTTAAAAACTGAGATAAATACTGCTGGATTTTACTACAAATGTGCTGCGTAAACAAATCTGCCACCTGTGAAATGCTCAAGTTGAGCTTTCAGTGTGCTATTAAAGTCGTGACATAAAATATTTATCTGTGGATAGCCAGTCACAGGCTTCAGTCTTTTTATTAGATTTCATGGATCAGAACCTGTGTTGTCAGAGGCTCAAAAGATAGCTATGAGTTGATTTTTTTTTTTCCCTCTGCTCCCAAAAAAAGCCCCCCAAATCCAACCACTATATACTCAAAACAGGAGAGAACTAGTGTGAGTAGAGCCTGTTGTTGAGGCTTTTTTCCTTTGTGTGGTTTTTCATTGGTTTTGTTGGTTTTGTTTTCTTCTTCTTAATAGTACTATTTGTATTTTGGCTGGACATAATTTCGATTGTTGTGATAAAACTGGTTTGGGGATTAAGGTCCCCAAATAGACGTAGTTCCAAGTGATCCAGGTGTCTCAGCTCGAGTTACAGGCAGCAGAGCCTGGAAAGTCTATTCACCAAGACCTCTAGTGGCTCCTTAGCTGAATAGCTATGGTTCTACTAGCCAGGTTTCCCTTCACTAATATGGAGGACCCTGTCCTCCTGTTTGTGCTTTTGGTAGAGTAAGACCCTGCCTGTAGTAGTACACTTAGGACGATAGGCATGGCCATTCCTGCTGTCCTGTGTGACGTCCTGGCACAGGGCCACGAGATTTCCTTGGGCTCTTTTCACAGAATCACAGAGTGGTGGGGTTTGGAAGGGGCCTTTGGAGTCATCTTGTACAGCCCCCCCCTGCCAAAGCAGGTTCACCTAAAGTAGCACCTTTTGCCCCCCCTGGGTTCTGTGAAAGTTGGAGAGATCAGGTTGTGGGGCTTCCCTCCCCAGAATCTTTTCCAGAAACTCAGTTATCCCCAATGTTCTTCAAGGGGATTAGATGGGGAATACCTTGTTGATAATGAGTTTGTTCAGATAGCTCTTTTTCCAATTTGCTGTCACTGATATTAGCAGTGGTAACCTGCTTGTTCCATAGACTTGGGTCACTTTTGCACTTCTAGAGGATTGACAGGATTGCATAGTTTAGTTTTCTGTTTCCTTTAGCCCACCAAAACCATTTTGTTGTTTGGGACGGGTTGTTTATCATATCTCATCTGCTTCTGCTACACTAGAAAGTCAGTGAGGACCCTGAGCTCACGCTACCAGCTGTGCTAGCCTGACCTGACTCAAGCTTAACTGCTGCATCCCGTGCACACACTCTTCATCTTGCAGCAGTCCTTGATTAAGTCTGTTTTAGGAGTTAACCACTGTCAGTTGATGTGATGTTTATGGAGAACTCTGATATGGGACATCAACAAGTTTGTTGACGTTTCACTAATACCTTTAATTTCAGAAGTATATTTTGAGTCTTGCTTTACCTAGGGTCAGAATAGGTAACTGAACCCTGTGAAATGAGATCTCTAAAGCAAAAATATACACGTATTGCCCCTCTTGTATATTCTCTTAACACTTAATAAGATCAGAGACTGCTCAGTAGCTGGTTTTGTTGTGAAGCTCAGCTGTTGTCTGGTTGATGTTCTTTCCGAGTTATTCTGGCTTGGATGTTACTTTGGGCAGACTGTGTAGTTTTAGTGAAATACTGTATCTATTTATTTCTGTTTCTAGCACCTCAGCAGCAGGTTATTGTGCCAGATTCCAAGCTGATACCGCACATGAATGCATCGGGCATGGTAAGAAAGGCAGAAGTTTATAAATGCATGCACTGTCATTATGTAAGTTGTTTTGATTAAGTAGTAAACAGTCATCAGGTGCTTAAAAGAAATATAGGGCACACTGGTAAAACTGTCTGCCATCTTTCTGAGTTTTGCTGCTGCACTGTTAATCTAGGAACAGCAATCCAGGACTTTGGTTTTGATAACAAATCTAGGACTTGCCTTGATCCTATGCTTTAAATGTACATAGTCAAAACTTTTTTGTTAGTCAGAAATTGGAGTACTGTTGGTTTGAATCTGTGTGATTTTGTGCTCGCCATATCCCAACGTGACACTATTAACTGACGCAAACACATTGTATTCGCTAAATGTGGGGACAAATTTTAACTACACTGAAGCTTAAGCTTATATCAAATGAGGGTTTATTTAGCAATTCACATCGATCTTCTCTGGTCACATTATTTTGATTCACTAATTTCATAATAACATATAAAGCCTGATCATTTACCCTTTTCTTGCAGTGTTTGTCTCCAGAGGTTAATTTTGGTTACTTTACCTTGCTTTAAATGCCCTGGCTTAATTTAAAAAAAGTAAATTGCTTGCATAGCGATGAAAACAACAGCTAATACAAGTTAAATATTCGTGTTATGATCAGAATTCATTACATTCTTACCAGTTTCATGGTAAAAGCACATGAAACAAAATTTCATGCTTAGTCAAAGCTGCAGCAGCTTGCTGACCCTTCACTTCTCCATTACCAGCTGACCTTATTGTAGAAATTGCCTTTCGCTGGAATGTGAGGATGCAGATAAACACTTTGATTTTTGCTTGATGATCTTCTCTAATCTTGGCAGTTTTAACTACTATATTGACAAGCCAATACGGAGACATAATATTTTTTGTAAAAGGAAGTATGCACTTTATCCAGTAATAAAGTTTAAATCCTTTCAGTAGCGGAGAGTGATTGGCCATGCTTCCTTTATAGTGGTGAGAGGGATGTTTTTCTATAGGTAGACCTTTGAAATGGAGAGGCATCTGGAGAAGTCCATCTCCCGCTGCAAGTTAAGGACTTAATGCAGATTTTTGTGTTTGGAGCTCCTATAATTGTGTTGGAATTGAGTTTCCTTGTAAGTTCAAGTCACCACCCATTTGAGAGTCTTTGGCTTTCTCTTCTTACCAGCTGTCTTGAGAGAAAAAATTAGTCATTCTGTGAACAGTCAGTACGCTGTATGCCTATATTCCCTCAGAAGAGCTATGTTACACAGGACTTGAAATGCAGATCATTTACAGAATGAAGAAAAGTGCAAACCTGATTACTACTCCTTGTGAAAACAAGACAGGCGAACATGATCATTGCTTCAGTACCTTATGTTTATTTGGATTTGTAGGCCCATATCTTTAACTGCTTTGAAAAAGTGTAAGTAAAATTGCTACATGAGTAATGCAGCGTTGTACTCTATTAGTAAATTAGCAGAAAAGGCAGAGGGAAAAAAACCTGCTGAGCTTGCAGATAAACTGAGAAACCACGTGGAGCTGGGCTAAAGTGTGATGCTCAGTGGTTGTTGTTAAAGTCTTCCTATTAAGGAAGAAGGAAAATAATTTTTATATGTAGCATAATGTACAGTTAATTAATGCCTGCATATCAGTAGCTGCAGAAACTTGTGTGCAAACATTGTAAACAGCAATAAAAAGGTAAATATTTTCAGGCAGTATGTTGTCAAATGAAAACACTGTCAATAGCATCTGGTTAAAAAAACTTTTCTTGTATTTCAGAGTGCTGCAGCCACTGCAGCTACGTTGGCTCTCCCTGCTGGTGTTACTCCTGTTCAGCAGATACTTACAAATTCAGGTAACTGTCTTAACACTGGGATCAAGCAATGGTTTTGAGGGTGCTTGGAAGGGAGAAATTCTGGTGTTTTTTTTCTTTTTCCTCCCTGCTCTATATTGTTAAAAAGCAGAAGCTGGTAATCTGCCCTTACAAGGTAGTGCAATCCCTTCACTGGACTCCTGGACTCTTTTGCCGTCTGACTTGCTGGTCTTACAGACCTTGTGGTTCTGATGGTTCTGGCGTTGCTGTCTCTCTCCACTTGGCATGTATCTCAGCTTTGTGATGCATGAGCTGAGTACAGATACTAGACTGGTTATAACAAAAAAGCAGGATCACTTCATCTGTGACTTCAGATGATTTTTCTGAATATTTCTTGTACTGGCTAACTAAGCACACACAGTGGAATTTCTAATTTTGCTGGCAGTGCTAATTTTATTGTAGATTTAATCATGTTTACATACTGTCATGCCCTACACTTAGAATATAATACTACTTTTATGAACAGCTTTATCTGATGCTTCATGTGTTTTTGTATTACACTGATTTTATAAGCTTGATTCTAGATCTGTTCTTCATGGAGAGTAAAGAAAGATCTGAGAAAGCTCATTTTCTAGAATTGTTTGTTGCCTTTGCTAGAGTAATTCGTCTAGGCTGCTCAAAATCACCTGGGACTTAACCTCCCTGCTTTAGATGTTTAAATCTTTAACGGCTTTGTATTTGAAATAAAATTTAAATGTGGAGTTGTTATAGAAATTCAAATCTTTCAAATTTTTAAGGACCCAGATTCTGTGTTTGTCACAGTATAGAATAATCTGTGGCTCACAGTTGTTACTTTCATTAGGTTTTTTTTTTCTTTATATAGTATGTTATCTTAAACAAGGTGCTAGTGTAGTACCTTCTTTCAGATTTGCTTAGTTATGTCAGTAAATAGGGCTTTGCATTTGCTATGGAGGGAGAACAGGAAATCAAATTAGCCTTTCATGTATGAAGTTCAGGATTATCTAATTTAATATCTTCTCCATCTTTTCTGATTAGAAATATGAAAAACTAATGTTGGAATATATTTTAGCTCTGGCTTTTCAGAGTTGGAGGCCATCTTCAAAGGTGTGTGAGTCTTAGATGTATTTTGTGAAGTGAGGAAAAATATAAAGAATAATAAAATTGAGTACAGGCATTATGGGAACAGAAAGGAGAAGTGGATAATAAGTGTAAGGATGGATTTATTTTTTTTTTTTTTTTTTTTCAAAAAAACAACCGGACAATAATAACTGCAAAGTTATGCACACAAGAATTTTTTGTAATGTGGTAATCGGAGGGAAAAGAATCTGAGGGAAGTACATCATCTGACAGAACCCTGGAAATACACAGTGTTAGCAGTGGATAGAATTTTTGTGGTGTAAATACCTGTAGTCTTATTTTGGTATATGTTCATCTGTCTTTCTATCTGTAGAATCTGTCTTTTGAAACGTGAGGTATGCTCATAAGTGGGAGCTTATATTTAAAATACTATGCTGCATTAAAGGATTACAGATTGGCTTGCGTATGTAAATTTATTTTTGGATGCCATACCTCATGATAGTATTTAGATAGTAAACAACCCTATTAGTTCTTTGTTTCTGACACAGCTGCTTATAGCATAGTATCGTTTCACTGGAGAAAGTCAAACATAAATGTGCTCCTTTAATGGTTATTGGTTTTCTTCTGGGAAACAAGTGAATGTCTATATTTAACTAATTTGATATTTATTTTATTACAGGCCAGATCCTCCAAGTAGTTAGAACTGCAAATGGAGCTCAGTATATCATTCAGCCGCAGCAGCCAGTTGTGCTACAGCAGCAGGTCATACCGCAGATGCAGCCTGGTGGAGCACCTGTTATACAGCAGGTAAAGAAAGTATTTTAATAGGCACACTTGAAAGAAAAAACATTGTAGTAATTATTAGAGGCTTGCATTTTTGTGAGCCAGTTGAAATAGAACACAGAGTCAAAACTGGTATGTTTTAAAAAAGCCACCGCAGTTGTATAAAGTGCTTGGTTTTTTGTTGTTGGTTTGGTTTTTTTTTTATAATGAATAATTTTGAGAATCCCATTTTCAGTGTCACTTCTAGTCTTGTCAAATTCTGACTGGCTGCAATTTAAAATTTCTTGTGTCCCCTGATGACAATTATGTTTTGTGTGTAATGCTAGTCTATATCCTTTTTAAAACATGTTTATCAGTTAAAATGATTCTGTGTCACATAACACGCAGAAGAAAATACCTGAAACAAACACATGTGCCTCTTGGGTATTTTAATAGTCTTAGAACTACTATTTAGAACTATATTAGTAGAATATAGTATATCTTATGACTGTTTTTGTTCAGCTGCAAGGTCAACTGTGTGTCCAGACTCTGTCAGTGTTGAATTTAGCATTACGTCACAGTAGTGCATTTTAAGCATGAATAACAATCTGTACAGAGTTTAAAGTTAAATATTTTATAGAGAAGGTTTAAAAATAATATTTTACTTGAATTTAAACATCCTCTGCTGCGCTTGGAACACAAGTGTGATGATGGTGCTAGTGTTGTAGAATAGAATGACAGTAGGTTTTCTTAGATTTAGTAATGCAAAATGCAGAAAAGGAACACTGAGTAGTGAAAGAAGGTACCTTATTGAAGATAAATTATGTATTTGATATAGGTGGAATATTTGTAACTCTTGTTTCTCTCATTGGTACAAGTCAGATTGATAGGCTTTAATTGTTCCCTGTAAGTGATGTGGTAGTCTGTTATGGAGGCAGCCACAGTACTTGCAATAATATTCCATCAGGTTTTGGCTCCTATCCCTGGAGGGATTCCCCAGCAGACAGGAGTGATTATTCAGCCTCAGCAGATCCTGTTCACAGGAAATAAAACACAAGTCATACCTACAACAGTGGCTGCCCCTACACCGGCTCAAGCACAGATCCCTGCAGCTGGTCAGCAGCAACCACAACAGCAACAGGCACAACCACAAGCACCACTTGTGCTCCAAGTTGATGGAGCAGGGGACACATCATCTGAAGAAGAAGAAGACGAGGAAGAAGACTATGATGATGATGAAGAAGAAGACAAAGAAAAGGATGGGGGTGAAGATGGCCAAGTTGAAGAGGTAAACTTAACATGATTTCAGAAGACTGGAGTGTGCTTGTGGGTTTGGTTTTTTTTTTCCAATATTTGAAAGAAAGGTATACGCTCCAAATAATATTATGTTCTAGTAATGTTGAGAATATATAACTTTTATCCTTGTAGTTCAAGTTCTTGATTTCCCATGTTGAAGTTGTGGAAACTGTGTGTGTTAGCAAAGCACCTTGAAGTGCAGCTGGGGAGGATGGGGACACAGCAAATAACTGTTAATTGTTATGAATGCCCTTGTAAAAACTTCAGCAGTAATATTTCTGATGCTATGGAGAGGTCAGCCATGAAATTACAAAACTTTCATAAGCAAAGAGAAATAACCAACTCCACTTGGGACTGAGCGTATACAAACACAAGGTGTTAGGAAGATTGACAAAAAGGGGAGCATATATTTAGTTGACTGAGGGGACTGTTAGATGTGATCCGACCTACATCCTACTGACCAGTCTTGTGCTTGTTACACTAGAACAAGCTTGAGAACCCAAATCTGATTATAAAGCACCTTCTAGAAACACATCTGACCTTGATTTAATGTAAATCAGAGACAGAAGCAGGAGTGGATATTCTTTGTACCTGGTTTGAAGAACCCCCAGCAGTTTGTTAATTGTTATTTCAGACAATTCATTCTATCAGCTGATGACCCCTCCCTACCTTGGAAGGGGAATCAGGGGCAGGGGGTGAAACAAGGAAACCTGAGAGTTGAAGTATAAGCGGATTTAATAGAATAATACTAAATGACTAACACTAATAATACTAAAAAATGAGTATTGATTCTAATAACAATATAAAATATACTGGAATTATACTTGGCCCATTCTGTCAGCAGAAGCTGTGCACTCCCAGCAGTGAACAGCTAATGTCAGACACTGTGAGTGCTGTGGCTTCGGGAGGAAGGGAAGGGCTCAGGGGTCCAGCACTGGGGCAAGAAGTTCTTAGGATCACAACCATCATAGAAGAGAGAAACTTCTCAGCAAACTCTTTAATTTATCTTTATATTGAATGTGACATTAATGGTATGAAATAATCCCATTGGCCAGCCTGGGTCAAGTTGCCTGGCTCTCACTCGTCCTCATCCCTGCACCCAGCAAGCTTGAAAATATTGAGACCTTGAATCCCACATACCATACCTGGCTATAAAGTAAATATTTTCACAAATTCAGACAGTAGAGCCTTCTAAAAATGCAGTTTTCCCAAGCATTTGAAGAGATTTTACTGAGAAGAGAAATTAATCCTGTGTAGCTCAAACCAGGACAGTAACTTGCTGCATTCTTCACAATATGTGTTTAATTTAGACCTCGAATTTTCTTGGGTTTGGACTTCAGCCAGCACCAAAAAGCCCCACAAGAATAAGAAGGGCTTGGGGGAATACTAATAAGCTAAAAGTACTGTTGTTTCAGTCTCTGACAGGAAACTTGGTACTCCCTAAGTCTTGTCCCTAAAATGCATTTTGAACTGTCAGCTCACTTCCACAGTTCTCTGCATCCTTTGCAATTATTTTAAGATTCCATTTAAAATGGCACTATGAGGACCATATGTAGCATTCCAGTCTCTTACCACCCATGCAGTATACGCAGGTAAAACTTCTAATTTTTATCAATTATTTAAAACAGGTTTTCTGTAATACATCTACAGTGGTGTCTAACAGTATTTTTCCATTACAACTTAAAGGTTGGGTTCGCATCGCTTTTCCATTATATTAATCAGTGTTGATGTCAGTAGAAACGTTTTAATACTTGCCTAATTAAGGTCATCATGCTTAAATATTGTGTTATTATGTCTTAATGCTAATGTTCTTGTGGAAATTTTTTTATATGCCAAGACTTTATTAGCAGTATGAGAGAGACCTCCCGTTATTTTTCCTACCTTTGTTCATCAGTCATTACTTAATGAGTGGACCAGTTCTTTAAAGCTTTTGGAATCACTTGAATTTACTGTTAAATTAGAAAGAATTAGGACCTCTGATACACCTTTTTCTTCTCTCACTAGCATTTCCCTGTTTAGCTTATATATTTTGGAAGGGGAGGGAAGATGAGAATTATAAAGAAGGCTTCATAAAAAGTGCTTTGCATTGATTAGAGGCTTATTTTACCTTTTGAAATATTTGTTACTTTGAGATGAAAACCAAAACCAACCAAATTTCTGCTGGAACAAACTGTTAGTGAGGAAAGAGAAAAAAATGAAAGTAATTTTTAAGGGACATGAAAATACATTCTAGAAGGTCCAGAGAAGTTATTTTGTATGTATTTATGCAAGATCATATTAAAACACCTTTTTTCCCGCCCCTACCTTTCTGCATGTGTTTTGGTCTGTTTCTGGTACATCAAACGTGAATAAGTCATGGAGTTTCTATTTATAATGGCACAGAGTGATGTGACTAATGTTGCCTTTCCACTGCTTAGATGCTTTCTGCATAATGATTCATTTTTTGTGAAGACAAATTACAAGCACCAGAACATTTACAGTAAATATTCCCCACCTCAAATGCATGTTAGGTCTTGTAGTTTATAGACAGACTGTGATTGTGAGTAATCAAAGTAAGATCTCTGATCTTACTAAACAGCATAACTTTTTGCATTTGTTTCTTTCAGGAGCCTCTTAACAGTGAAGATGATGTGAGCGATGAGGAAGGACAAGAACTGTTTGATACAGAAAATGTTGTTGTGTGCCAGTATGATAAGGTAATCTCTATAGAACAGAATCCAAGAATTCTGCTTTCTCAGTTCTTCTTCATATCAAGTCATAATTTTTGAGTAATATCTTTGTGACTGTTAAGTACAGGTAGATGAGTAAGATTATAATGTGAATGTTAATGTAAGAATTAGCTATTGTTTGTTTTTAAAACAGGTTTGTGTGACAAGTTTGTCACACTTGATAACGAGTAAAGCTTAGAAAAATTTGGCTGCATTTTCTTTTTCTTCATTGTGTCTTTTTGTGACCTTTAACAAAAGGTGAGTCTTCTGGGCTCAGGAGAAGTGTTCTATTGTAACTAAGTTTGTATATTTGCTGTGTCCATGAATGGAAGAAGTGGCCATTATGATTTAGACTTGTAGAAGACTGTTCCTTGATTATTCAAAATAGCTCTTCTTGATGATTTAGTAGTTATCAGGGGAGAAGGTATTTTCTGTGCTGTGCATTCTTTATTGAAACGGCGAAGTGGAATGCTTTTGCTTATTTTGCTTTAAATTCTGCTGAACTCTATATGTGTCCTCTAAAACCACTAATTTCTTCTTACACAATTGCCCTGGAATGTGCAAGGATTCATCCATGTCTGAAATTGTTTTAAATGTGTCCAGAGCATATCAGAAACCTCTTTAGTGAGATAGTATGCATAAAAATTACTCAACGTGGATTTTCTTTCTTTTCCTCTGCTAGATTAATTGGACTACGATGAATAAGGATACTTTTCAAAGCAGTAAAAAGCTGCAAGGCTGTTGACTAAAAACGCCTCCATTGAGAAGAATGGCTGGGTTAGAAAATACTCAGTTATGCCCAGACTCTGCTTAGACTTGTTGTTGGATTTAACAGAGAATTTAAGATGGAGGAAAGTGGTATCAGTATCTGTGTCCCAGCCAACCGTGTCTCCTCCAGTCTGTAATCCAAAATTGTTAGTTTTGAGGTAGTTAATGAGGACAGTGAGGGATCTCAGAATGCCAGTCAGAAAAGCTTGTTGGGAGTTGCTGAAGCTGAGCACCAGAGCTACTCTGAAATCCTCACCCTCTTAAACGTTCAGCCCCTGAACTCAGGAGGGAACAATGTCTGCCATTAATCTCCAGTGCCACGGGCACCAAAAGGGCTTCCTCACTCGCCAACCAGCCATTGTTCAGTTTGTCTCTATAAAGTACACAGGATCAGCTGTTCTGGGCAGAGTTCTTGCACAGTGTCCTGCATCAGCTGATGGTGGCTGCCTCTGGAACAATAAGACAAGGGTAAACAGGTAGCAATGCTCACATCCAGCATTTTATCATCCTTCTGTGAACTGTCTCTTGAGGGAGAGGTAGTGGCTTTGTATCAAATGGCCAGCAGGGGATCTTTTCCTTGATTTGCCAGAAATGAATTTGATTATTCTTTGAATCGTTGTAAACTTTGTCTTAGGACAACAAGTTTCATAAATGAATTGTGACATGTGGAGAATTACCTAGTTGGTTTCATGTGATGCCTCCTAGTTCTTTAGAAGAGTGTCTCCTCTTTGCTTTCATGGTGCCTTTTAAGATGGTGCAGACCATCGTAACCCTCTTCAGTCATCCCTTTGAAATGAGTTACACTTTGCCTGGTTGTTGCTTGTACAGCTGTCCAAAAATTGCATTCCTTACTTTCATTCTCCAGATCTGTTTTATTCTTTGGTATCTTATTTGATACAGGTAGATAAGGTTGAGGAAGGATCAGAGATACTCCTATCACATGAAGGTGTTTAACCTTCAATTTATTAAATGGTGTAGCATCATTCTGCAATAGTTCTTGTGTTCTTTAGACACCACTGAACACAGAGCTGATGTTCTCATGGGAAAGCACATTGGGATCTCATTCATGACTTGTAATTGTCAACTGAAAGCCCTTGTTTTTTTCTGTCTAAATTGGAATTGTTTATTCCATCATTATTACCTTCATATACATTGAATGCCACCATTGTTTTATTACACAATGAGTTAGGGCAGTAACATTGTTCTGCAGCTCTTCAGTAACTGTTCTTTTGTATCATCAGTGATGTTCTGTCATTTTCCAGATGATTAGTGAATTCTTAAACCCTGCCGACTCCAGCCAGCACAAATCTCTTCTGGAACGATCTCATTTCACTGTAAAAACTGTGTTCTTACCCTTGTTTTCCTGTCCTTATTCAGTTGTTTATTCATCTGAGGACCTTCCTTCTTACCGCAGGGCAGCTCAGATATTTCTACAGAGGGATTTTTGTTGAATGCTGTTTGGAAGGGCGAGTACATAAGCCACACCTTTCTTTTGTTCATTTGTTTGCAGTTGCCACTGACTTTTTAGCTTAAAATAAGCACAGACCAAACAATAGTTCAACAATAGACACAAAAGACCAAACAATAGTACAATAACCAAACAAGAATAGATAAATTGAGTGCTATGGTCCTATCTGTTCTGGTGCTACTTTACTGTTTGTTTCTACAGCACTAATGGTAGATGATGAGACAGTGAATTTATTGACTTCTTACTACCCCAGGAAAGCGTTTTACATAGTCACTGTTAGTTCTGATGATAATTTCTAACTTAATCCCTGCACACTGTCTTAAACCAAGAAAAGGCTTGTGAGTTCCTGACTTGGCTCTTTCATGAAATAGGATTTGCTGGGTGGCAGCCTCAGTGATGCAGGACAAGAATTGGAATGTAAATCATATACAATGACTCGCTTTTGAAAGAAATTACAGAATGTAAGACCAGTACATATATTCTCTATCAGTTTGTGCATTTTGTACCACAGATATTTTCAGACTGGAAACCTTTTAAATTAAATAATCCACTTGCCTTGTAACCAAAACTTTGGGAAACCCAGAGTCACACTCTAATATTAGAAGTAGAGAGCGGTGTAGGTCTGCTGTCTATTATACGTAACAACTAATGAAACTTAGCATTTGACCTTTCAGGGCTAATATAAAACATTAGTTTTGCTATTGCAGTGGTTGAAATGGGGATTTCTGTCTTTCAAGTGGAGTTTTGTGGCTGTCATAATCAAAGATAATTTAATCAAGGTAGAGCAGCACAGCTGGATATATCTCCCTTCTTCCTTTCGAACCTCCTCTCAAAACACCCAATACGTTACGAATTTTGGAATCCCTCTGTGCTTATGTGGTTTTGTCACAGTTGCTATCTCTGGTAATGTTATTGGATAATGTA
Organism: Scolopax mira; assembly: GCA_004320125.1. Taxonomy (NCBI): domain Eukaryota; kingdom Metazoa; phylum Chordata; class Aves; order Charadriiformes; family Scolopacidae; genus Scolopax; species Scolopax mira. Next base: position 36,973 of record BJBW01003901.1, read on the forward strand.
TGTCTAATAGTTACCTTTGGCTTTCTTGCCCTTACGATTATTACCTATTTCTGATTCAGAGTAATAGTTCGACTTTTTTTCCCCTGTTTTTAGATTCATAGAAGTAAAAACAAATGGAAATTTCATCTCAAAGATGGCATCATGAATCTTAACGGAAGAGATTATGTATTTTCCAAAGCCATTGGGGACGCAGAATGGTGAAGTTTTAAAGGACAAAACAAAAAACTCCTGTAAAAGGAAAAAAAAATCAAAAGCAGGAAAGGTTGAGACTTGGATGTATACTCCAATCAAAAATGTGTATCTGCACATCAGACATAAACAATAAACAAAAGTATTGGAACAAAGGTAAAATGTGGCAACAAAGACACTACTTCAGATGAGCAAGCCATGGACTGTAGCAGCTATAGCATTGTCTGGGAGCTGGTTTTGTGTGTTAGGAATACCTTAATTATCAATTCTACATACAGGTACCTGCAGCTGGTATTTAGCATGTAAGGCTTTGTTCCCTCCCCCCCGCCCCTTCTTCCCTTGATTTAAGATTTTAAAATACTTCTTCCACTGATTGAAGGAACTCTTCCCTTTGATAGATTATTAATCTGAAAATGCTTATTGTGTGTACAAATCTTTGCTTTGAACACTTCCTTTTGGTAGTGAGGATGGTCAGAATGTTACTTAAACTGCGTGCAAGCTTTGTACAGAAGGGTAAGATTTAAGGTGTTAAATTTTAAATAACTTGTATAAGGAAAATATTTTTAATTCTGATATGCTCATTAATTATTATATCTATTTGTTGTTTTCAGTTCAGTTCCCCATAAACATGTTGTTGTTCCTAGCAGTTACAAAATGGTAAAATGACCATTTATATTTCAAAATTATTTTAATTTCTTGTAAGTGATACCTTTTATTTAGGGCTGTATTTTTTAAATACTAAGCGCCTGTAGCTCCCCCCGACAAAAGTCAGATTGCTTAACTTGTCAATTACATTCTTGCTGTTTGGTGGTGCTTCAGCATGACTGAACTGAAAAGAGTAATATAATTTCCATTGATTTTTGTTTTTTTTTTAAAAAAGGCTTTGGTGATCTTCTGAATCAAATGTGCAGGTAATGACATAATAGATGCGTTCCTTCACCTGCTTACTACATATGTAGACCAGACATCTGCAAGTAATTCAACAGACCACAAGAATGACTAAATTTTTAATATAGAAAAATTACATAAAATTCTAACATCCTGGCTGCAACTCTGTTAATCAAAGATCTGCTTTACTAAAAAGTATAGCCATAAGTTACCTGCAGCAGTTAATCTCTCTAAAGTTTCCAGGTGGCATGTGATTTCATGAAGAAAGCTGCACAGCTTTGAGAACACAAATTTTGTTAGAGTATCTTTAGACTGTTTTGGCAACAGAAAATCAAGCAGTCAGATGCACTAAACCTTGTGTAGTCACTTTTTCACATGCCTTTTCCAGAGGTGTGGTTTTGTGGTGGGGTTGTTTTCTTGTTTGGTTTTTTTTTTTTTTTTTTTGTGAAAAGCAACAAGGTTGCTCCCCCCTCCTTCCCTTCCTCGCCCGGGGAGTGAACACCTTTTCTTCATGCATAGATTATTCTTGCAAACCCTGCTTTTGGAAATGCAGTTACTTTTGAACGAGGAGAGGGAATGGGCATTATACTTCAGAAACTGTTGAGGAAGAAATATTCATGTGGCTCACCATTTCAAAAAAATTCAGTGTTTCATTGGAAAGATGATGAAAAAAGGATGCATTGAAGATAATTTTAATTAAATTGGTGGAGACTTTTAGAAGCAGACATTTGAACCATCTGATCATTTTTTGCTTGAGAATGAAAATTTAAAAACATTATTTCACAAAGTCACAAGTGTATTTTAGCAGTACATAAAACTGCTTTAATTTTCATTCTCTGATTTACTTGCCTCCAAGTGCATTCATAGTCTCAGTACTACGTAGAAAACTCCAAACATGTTGTAAAGAGGGGGTTTTTTTTGCTGTGATTTTGTAGACCTGTGCTCTCATTGATACAAACTAAACTGCCTGTCGGCTACGTCTAGAGCCATATGGTTGTTAGTAAGCCATCTACATACATAAGCTTTATGAAAATTTAATTGATGTTTCTTATAACTCATTCTTAAGTAAAGGACTTGTCATTTAGAGTACGTTTTTGGCGTGGGGCTTCAAGGTATCTCAAAGTGATTGGTGATTGCTTTCTTCTGAACGAAGCAGATATTTTATTTTATCTTTTTACCACTGTTGACACTTGTACGTACAACTGCGATGAAATCAATAATGTACCAACTAATTCCTTCCCTCACCTTTTCCGTATCTGTTACCAGTAAGTCTTAAGTACTGGACCTCAGAAAAACTCCCATAACGCTGCACAACCAAACCAATAAAAGGACAAAAAAAATCCCTTTAGCTATAGATTCCTGTTTATACCACTGGAACCCAGATTACTCGTACGACACTTTGGTTTTGTACATCTTAATGATTTTTTCACCCACATACGTATACTAGAAGCTGCATAGCCTTTTTATTTATTTTTAAGGGATAGCAGAACTTTCAAGGTAACTTCAGCTTAGCCTGTTCCGAAGGATGTTAGAAGCTTTCTGAACTTGCACGGTTTCTTGCAAGCTAATTGTTATGGTATGCTCCTCAGATAAGAAGTTTTGTCTTCAAATACAAATACCTGTGAAGTTTTTGGAAAGCCAGTCAAACATGAACATACCAAACTGTGCTCTTATTGCTACATCAAGTGTTCCTTTTTTTTAAATCAAAAAGCATGTTTTAACTTTCATTTTATTGTAGCAGCTTGCTGTAAGAATGTAGTTTGCTTAATTTTATTATTGTACTTGAATTTTTAATCCTGGTTTTAACAATGTAATTGAACAGACCATTTCATTAGGTTCCAAAGAGAGACCATTCCTTTCAGAGGGCAAGGGATTCCCATATTCATAGTTCATAAATGATTTCCCCCTCCCTCCCCCCGCCTTGGAAAAAAGGGGTTTTGGTTGTTTGTTTTTTTTTTTTTCCTCCATTTAAATAGTTCAGTATTATGGAAACAATAATTTCAAGAGGGCTTATGTTAAAATTTGCACAGATAATGGAGCACCTTCTTATGATGAAAAATGGGGAATGATAACTTCATAATTATAACCTTGATGGCTGATGGAAACTTGTAGAGCAACTGGGCAAAACTGGGAGTCTCGTGCCTTTTCAGTTTGCAGAATACCTGTTTTGCCAGTATGACAATACTTTTTTCTTGATTCCTGAGAGAGTAAATTTCCTGCAGTGCTTCAATCAGAAAAGCAATTTTTTTGCTCTAATTCTGTTGGGTTTTAGTGTGTGCAATCATTTAAAAACATCTAAGTTGAAAACAGATCGAAGTATGTTTTCTGTTGAGGAGATAATAGAGAATTTAGTCACATAAGGAACTTTATATTGGACTATTTAAATAAAATATGTTTTTATTCCCCCTGAGTTGCTGCTTAGCAACAAGATTCCTCTGAGGCTTCATACTCCTTGTTCCTGCGTTGTACTCACAAGTTGCATTTGAACATCGTTCAGTTTCCTAAACACGATCTAATGTGATAATTGTGGTCAGAGTTTATTTCCAAGAGTATGATCTGTGATTCTGAAGCACAGTTTCTAGAAAAGAGCAAAGAACATGTTGTGTCATGTAACAGATTTTTTTATAAATGTTATTTTCTATTTCTGCAGCATATTAGAAGTGTTAAAGTAGGCTTCATTGAGTCTGTGAAAATAATTCCACTGCTTGACAGTTCACAGTGATTATGCCACCGTATAACACTACCAGAGAAAAATTTCTTCATTCCAGTGATGGAGTTAGAGACCTTGTTAACTAAAGTTCATTTTGATTCAATCTCTTCAATTTGTAAAAGCTCCCTTAAAATCAATAAAGACCCCAAAAATGCCCCCCAATGCAAAAGCTTCCTAATAGAATGCAATAAGATAATGCACACTGGATTGACACTGGGCTGCCTTACACAGCATCGTGGGGTTTGTTGTGTGCCACCCCACCCACGCACCTCCAGCTGAAACTAGAGTCCTTTTCAGGCATGAAGATTAATGACTATACAAGATGAGATACTTGCACATTGTTACGTATTGGTGTCTGGCATTTAAAGTCTCGTTTTCCCATTGCTGTGATTGGTTGGGAAGTGTGTAAAAAAAGAAAATGCAACGCAACAGTCCGTTGGTTTCCCTGTTGTCTACTTCTTTCAGGCAGTTCATGCAGTGTGTCTTTTCATTATTATTTGGTGGATTAGACATTGTGGAGCAAAAGGAGCTTTTTTTTAACAGGAAGAACTACCTTGGGTTAGCTGTATGGACAGTCATCTGGTGAGACGTGTTCCAGAGTGCATAGGGTACCAATAGATTACAGAGTGGGGGAATATCCTTTTTTGCTGTTCTGAGCTACTATTGTCAACTGCTGTTGTACATATATACTGTTATGTGTAAGGGGGTAAATATATTTATTATGTTTGTAAAATTCATTCTGTACAATTGCAGATCAAGGTTGCTCCTCTGTGATATACAGGATATTATGTTTCAAAGGCCATGCTTGGAATACGATTAGAGAACTTAGTATTTTGATGTACTAAGACCTATTTTAAGTTTAATATTTTGCCTTTGCAAAAACTTTAATTAAAGATGTTATTTAAAAATGTTTGCCATTTCATTTACTATATTGCATGTGCATTTGTTTAATATATGAGTCTTAATGACTGAAGATTCTGAATTTATTTTCATCACATGCAGGTAACTTCCCTGTCGTCACCTACTTGTTGCGTTTGCCTTGTAGACTTTCCATTTAACATCATCACGATGTTATAAAAAAATTTCATATTTTAATTTGAGGTCCGTATTTATTTAAAAATTTTCTCCCTGTGGTAACCTGAGACTTGAGTCTTGAGGCAAAATTGGTTGAGTAACTTGGTGTGCCATCTCGATGTTCGTGCTGTAAATGGAAATGAAAGACAATATCGAGACAGAAAATACAGAGTTTTGGGTGAGAGCTGACTGATCATAATGGTTTTACCTTCACCAGGAAACCAATTTGACAAAATTTCATTCTAGTGTAAGCTGGTGACATCTTTTTAGCTCCTGACTAGAAGCAGTGACTTGAGACATGACTTTTGCTTAATTTTTAAACCTGAATTTTGAACTTGAAATTCTAAATACAATTGGAAAGAATCTCTAGGCTATACTGCTTGTATGGGGAGCTATGTTTTGGAATGCAGTGATTTTGAAATAATCTTCTAGCTATAGTGGTATAAAGGTACAGTGAAACAAAAATCATAAGGAGTGGGGGTTTTTTTGCTAATGCTCAAGGATTTTTTTTTCTCTCTAATACTTTTCTTGCCCTCCAGCCCTCAACACTTGGGCAAGTCTAAAAAAAAACAGTACTGCTTTTACCATAAAATTTGGCTTTCTCCTCAACTTGAAAAGGACTTGGAGATGATTCTGGGTAAGTAAGTATCACAAATTAACAGGATTTACAAAAAAAATAAATCCTTACTGTCTGAGCTTGCAGACTGTGTAAGAAAAAACAGCTTGGGAAAATGGCCTGTTGTTCTGGCAAAAATATTTTCAAAAGGACCCTAAAAAGAGGAAAGCAGAATGATAACAAATTAGTAGCAAACTCAAGGTAAATACAAACCAAAAAAGCTGGATTTTATCCCTGTAAGGAAAGGTGAGAGCATTATAATTGTTGGTGAATGTTAATTACACTCTCTCAGCTGTACATGAATGAAATATTTCAAGGATACATTTTTTGCAAAATCAAGTATATTTAAAAATGCATTTTCTTTTCCTGTAAGTATGATTTCTTCATGACTTTATTATTTTAATTGTAGAGGTACACAAGGGTAAGAATCCTGGGCTATTAGCATGGCTTTCAGTGTATCCTTGTTTGGTTTCAACTCTATCATTCCTTACAACTCAAACTGTGTCAGCTTTGGAGTTTGTGTTTCATTTATTTTTTTAACATGGATTTTGTTTGTAAAATCCTCTGTTAGAGTATTGCCCCGTGCTTTCAAAGCAGGCTCTGTTCTTCTTTTTTTCAAACTGGTTTTTTCACCACCAGTGGGATTATTCCAAAACCACTTTGATCCTGTCAGGTATAACAACATCTATAGTACAGCCAAACGAACTGCAGTTTGAACTACTTTTGACCTTCCATCTGGCTACATAGCATTCAGAAAAGTGGTTTTGTGACATTATTTTTTTCTACGGACTGAAGACTCTCCCAATTATATTTTTTTAGTGTGAAATGCCTGTGCAATTGCACCTTTTTACATAGTACAAATGTGCACTTCCTGGTTTGCCCTGAAAAAGTGTTATCTGAAATAATGACGTAATGTGGGGAGGGAGAATAAGTAACTGAAAATAGCACTTGGTGTTACAAATGAGACCTGAGTTGCCCTTTTGCGTCCATAGGTCAAAAACCCCTCTCTGAAGATAGGTACTGGTGAGCTGGTATTTTAAAATGCCTTGTAGTGAAAATTATTTAAAAAATATAAAACTGGGTATATTTGGTTTACACTTTCTAGTTTTTCTTTCCATTTTTAGTTCAGTTTTGTAAACAACTTGAAACTGAAAGCAGCAAGTGTTCAGTTTAGATAAGTGCATTTCACTAGCAAATCCAAAAGAAAGACTACAGTTAAATTTTTAAAAACCAAAAAAAATCTTGTTAATGCAAAAAAGCGTGTTACATGGTTCTGTCAAGGTAGAAATGCTTTTCCTGCGCTGGAGGTACCAAATGAAGCAGAACTGTGCTGTGGAAAAGCCCTCCAGATGTCTGGAGCCGAAGGCACCTCTGAATCCCGAGGTACAAGTGCTGGCAGGATTCAACCCCAAGGTAAAGAAAAAACCCTTCCCAGTGGTGAGGAAGAAAACAGTGTGGAGCAGCAAAATAAGGAAGATGGTCTTTTCTGCCAAACCACCCGCCTTCCTGATTTTTCCAAAGGCTTATTCCCATTTCTCTTAGGAATCCTGCTGCAAGGTCCCTGCAGAACAGGCCTCCTCGTCTCCTGCCATATCGATGTCCAAGGATTTCGTGCAGACCTTTCCCCTCAGGAACCGACCCCAAGTGGGGTGTCTGGATTGCACAGGTAATGTCTCCTGGGAAGCACAGTGTTTGGGGAGTACAGCCTTTCCAAAAAGGATGTACCACAGAACTCACACTGTGGAAATTCTGCTTGTAGGTTTTATTCTGTCTTGGGCTGCCTATTTTTCAAAAAAACTCAGACTTCTGCAAGTTGGAAGCTCTTTCCTTCTGCACTTGTCTTGTTCGAGCTTTTAACAAAGACAAAGCTGGGAATAATATTTCTGACATACTGTTATCTGTGGACTGGAGTTACCTGATTTTAATGAGCAATTCTAATCTTAAAACATTTAAGCAGCATCTTGTAAAATACCGTGTATGTGCAGAGAGGTGGCAAATGGCTTAGTAAGTGTGACGATGATACTGGTGTTAAAAATTAGTTGGCAAAAGAAGAAATACATTCACCTCGCAGACACGCTTCTGCACGTATCAAGTTGGCTTTGGGAGGGAGCAGAGAGAAAGTGTAGTTCTTAATTTTAGCAGATCGAGTTCCTGTTAATGTTCATTCAGAATATCTTTTGGCTTTTGTGTTCTGTCCTAAAGCGTTCTTGTATCCTTTGCAGTTTCACCCTGCTGGCTGTGTATATGTTGCCATGTAGCTTAGATAACTTCAGATGGTAGGTGGAAAATGTAAAGGACTTCATCAAATAGGGAATGGGGTTTCTTCCACTAGAGAAAGGAGATGTAAAGAGAATCTGGAAAGAGGAGACTGAGCGAGCACAGAGGATAGAGATAAAAGATGGTAGGCAGACTTTTTATAAAAAAAATCAAAGATAGAGCTTGCAAACATACTCGGTTATTGAAAGACAAGTGTATGAAGGAATAAAAAGAAACCCTTTTTCCTTTTTTCTCAGACTCTTTATGGGAAGGTACATCTGCCAGTGCTTTGGCCACCCTTCCTAATTGCCCTCTGTCAAAATACACTTCTTGCTCCTTTATACTGACATACAATTGCTGGGTTTAATTAGAAATCTGTCGCTGGCTATGGACTGATCTGTTGTTCCCACAGCTCCCTCTAGGCAGCAGCAGTAATCCACGTGTGATTTAGGGAATTCTTTCACTACAGTGTGGCTGAAACCAGCATTGTACACCTAACACAAGTACAACCTTCCTGCTGCTTGGTGTGTCAGACAGACACTCAGACAGCGCCTCAGTTTGTGCCATGAGTTTTATGTTAAAACTCATGCTACTGCTTGAATTTTGTTTGCTTCACAAAAGTCAGGCAGTGCTGTGATTTTTTGGTTTTCTTCACTTTTCCAAGCAAAGCTGCTGTCATTTTAGCTGAAGCTGCTCAGCTGTGAGACAGCCAGCGTGGGTTTGGCAGTCTGGCCCGTCACCAGGCTCAGTTTTTGCAACAGGGGGACTCTTCTTGGCAGCAAAGTAGGTCTTACTAAAAAGTATCACGGTCTATACGTGAGTGACAATCCAACAATACCAATGGCTTTGTAACAACTGTTTGGTGAGCTCCGTGCTGGGAATGAAGCTGCTGTTCACAACAGGTTTCACTCCTTAAAAGAGAGAAGGAAGATAGAGAACCTGGAGGAGATCGTCCTCATCACAGCTGTGCAGTGAACAGCTGAGAACCAAAATAAACATGTTCCTCCTCCTCTAACTAATTAACAAAGCTCCATGGGCTTCAACTAAACTGCACGGGTGTGCAACAGTAAGGATATGGTTTCATGTGACCACACACACAAGGCTGGGCATTGCGTATAATCAGGACAGCACAGAAAGCTCCTACCCCCAAAATAGGGTAGAATTCAAGATGATTGATATTAATCCTGCAGAAGGTAAGCTTTTGGAAGGAGTAAGTTGAGGATGGCCTGAGGTCCAATTCCCATGCGATAGTTGGGATAGTTGACAGGATTTTTCTGTGTTTTGGAGTAGTTACCCAATGTTTTCAGGGTGGAATAAGAACAGGCAATTACAAAAATTACACATTTCTCTAGCCGTTCCTGCTTTAGCAGGGGAGTTGGACTAGATGATCTCTAGAGGTCCCTTCCAACTCTGGCAATTCCATGATTCTATGATTGGTCTCCTGTCTAATCTGAGAACCTAATAATTTGAGGTTGCTGTGGCAGTTCATACCAATGTGCATGTGGGGGGGTAGGTGTGGGATTGGGGTAGGGAGTTGGAACTGCTGGGTTCTGCTGATGAAACACTCTGCATATTGACCTCATAGACCCTCCCTTTGTTCACTTCCACATCATGATTTCTAGAAGCACAAAAGTAAGTCGGGTCAGGTGGAAGTGACTAAACAGATCAAAAGTATTCCAGCTTATGCAGATGTATTATTGAACCAGTGTGAATCCTAGGTTAGCGATGCTGTCAGAATCTCTCAGTGTGCGTCACTAAGACCTTTTAACCATCTTCTGTTCCAGGGCGTGATGATGGCCCTTCAACACTTGTGCCTTAGCCCACAAAGCCTACAGTGCAGTATAATGTCCTGTGTTTTCAGAATCCCTACCAAGGAGGAGGGGAACGTGTAATGGAAAGGCATGGCATCCAACTGATTTTGTGCCTCGCCCTGCCCAATTTTAACCACTTGAACCAATTTTAACCATTTGAAACCATTTTATTACCTGGTGTTTTTAGGGCAAGGATGCCTGGCATCTGTTAGAAAACCAATACAGTCTGTGCTGCTATTAAGCATCAGCCTGGACAAACAGCCTGGACAGGGAGGGTATATATTACCACCAAATTATGCAAATTGAATCACAGAAGTTTATGTAGAGAAAACATGCCAGGGGGATTGGGACTCAGTGATCTTTAAGGCCCTTTCCAACTCTAACCATTCTATGGTTCTAAGATAGTGTCATTCTTTGCCACCCTGAAACAGAATTTTCTCCAATCTGAAGTCTCAGAGCCAGACAAAGTTCTGAACTGTGTTTTGGGAGTTTTTTGGGACAGAGAAGTTATGTCAAGAGGTAACCGACATTTGAACACTTTGACAGTTTTCAGCAGTGAGAGTTGCCCTTGCCTCACTGCTGGCAAGGGGGCAACTGGATGCCCCCTTACTGCATCCAGTTCTGGGCCCCCCAGTTCAAGAGGGACAGGGAACTACTGGAGAGAGTCCAGTGTAGAGCAATGAAGATGATTAAGGGATTGGAGCATCTCCCTTACAAGGAAAGGGCAGATCTATTTAGTTATTCTGGGAATTCCTGCAGTAGAGTTTCTACTACACAAAATTCTTACTGTGCAAGTGTGTTCTCATGAAGTATCCAATCCTTAGTCACTCTGGCTGTCCCACGTGCATTGGATTTAGAAAGGAGAATGGAAATTATTAGGTTGCAGATTTGCTCTTTTGAAGAGGACCTCATGGCTGTTAGGTGATTCTTCTGATTATCCTGGATGTAATCAAAGATGGTTTTGGAACCCCAGAGCCCAGCAGTACTACTAATGTTCCTTTCCCTCCCTGCTGCACTGAGATGCAGGACATCCCTTTTCCAGCTAATGGAGAGGAAAAGCCCGAATGTTCTGTCAAACAGTGTGTTGTGTGATCAACCTTTTTATCTTTAGGCCAGCCAAGGAGAACAAGGAAGTTGAGTGCACGAGAAATAGTATTAACTTCTTTTATAGGAAAAATATTTAAAAACCTTTAGAAAAAACTTGCTGAGCCTCTTTACAATTTCAAACAAAGCATTTTATTCCAATGCTCTGCATTATTTCTAAAGTATTCTAGAGAAAATATGTACTGAATGCCAGACATAATACATCTTGCTGAGACAGATTTAAAATAGCAAGTGTTATGAAAGGGTATAGTCAAAACCCAAAATGGCTGAGGGATTGATCAGAGCAGAAATGGAAGAGAATATCTATAGGATACAAAGAATTTACAAGAAAAAGTCTGGCAAATAAATTATTTGAAGTTTATTGCCTGGATCTTTACAATAGCTTTTTAAATATTTTTTACCAAGTTAAACACACAAAGGAGTATATGCAAGACATAAACCAGAAATATCAGACCTTGTTCATAAAGGCAATATCACAGAATTTTTTAATAGAGAAAAATATATGCAACAATGGGAGATACAGAAATTCAATAATATGTAAATGTATCTGTCGTCCATTAGTAACAGCAAACAGCTGTATTAATTGAAAAGCTAACTGCAATCAGTCCAACAAACTTTCCACTAGTTTCCATGGAACAAATAATCTGGTTTGTTTTAAGGTAAAAATACGTCTAAAATGCACGATTCAGTTACTTTTAAAAGCACTTTTAAAATAAATGTTGATGTAGTCTTTGTTTCTGAAAAAGAATATGATTCCAGCTTGGATTTCCTTTTCCACCGGTACACTAGTACCTGTGAAATCTGTAGCACAAATGTACAGTTTGTCCATTAGAACTTGATTGTCTTAGCTGCTAATGAGGTACTAAATAAAGGCACGCAGGAAGCCTTTTCTCCCTTTAATGATTATTCCAGTATCAGAAGGGTGACAGAACCCAGGGCTGGGGGGGTTGTATCTCAATGTAATTTGAGACATTTCAGAGTCCCCCCATTTTGTGTGGGACTCTGACACGGCCACAGTGTTCCAAAGGCAGCCATTTCATAAGCAGGAAATTTTGCTTGTCTGGACACATAAGAAGCCACCTTTTTGTTTCTGTTTAGCACTGGGTGAGCCCAGATCACAGAAGAGGAGGTCATGAATTATTATTTGCATGCTTCTCAGCAGTTCTGGTTTCAAAGTTTGCTGAGAATCAACCAAAAATGGAAGCATGCCCCTCCCCAAAATAGGCAGCTAAATTAATCTATAATGCAATATTGTAGATTTTTAATGTCATTAATAGTGACAGAATCTTTTTTTTTTTTTTTTAATGAGACCATCTCATTAAAATCTGGGTTGGTGAATCTGGGTCCTTGTTTCTGCTCACTGTAGCAGTCTTCATTTATAATCAGGAATATGGAATCAAATTAAGTTGGAATTGGAATCACCAAGAGGCTTGACCAATCTGGAGCCTTCTATAATGGCATGACTGGCTAGGTAGACGAGGGAAGAGCAGTGGATGTTGTCTACCTTGACTTTAGCAAGGCTTTTGACACTGTCTCCCATAACGTCCTCATAGGTAGGTAAGCTTAGGAAGTGTGGGTTGGATGAGTAGACAGTGAAGTGGATTGAGAACTGTCTGAACAGCAGAGCTCAGAGGGTTGTGATCAGCGACACAGAGTCCTCTTGGAGGCCTGTAACTAGTGGTGTTCCCCAGGGGTCAGTACTGGGTCCAGTCCTTTTCAATATATTCATCAATGGTCTGGATGAGGGGACATAGTGTACTCACAGCAAGTTTGCTGATGATACAAGACTGAAAGGAGTGGCTGACACACCAGAAGGCTGTGCTGCCATTAAGCAAGACCTGCACAGGCGGAGAGGAACAGATGAAGTTCAACAAATGCAAGCGTAGGGTCCTGCACCTAGGGAGGAATAACCCCATACACCAGCACAGTTTAGGGGTTGACCTGCTGGAGAGCAGCTCTTCAAAGAATGACCTGGGAGTCCTAGTGGACAAGTTGACCATGAGCCAGCAATGTGCCCTTGTGGCCAAGAAGTCTGGTGATCTGGGGTGAATTAAGAAGAGCATGGCCAGCAGATCAAGAGAGGTTCTCCTCCCCCTCTGCTCTGCCCTGGTGAGGCCACATCTGGAGTGGTGTTTAGTTCCGGGCCCTTGAGTTAAAGAAAGGTAAGGAACTAAGGAAAGAGTCCAGCAGAGGGCTACAAAGATGATCAAGGGAATGGAGCACCTCTCTTATGAGGAAAGGCTGAAAGACCTGAGTCTGTTTAGCCTGGAGCAAAGAAGACTGAGAGGGAATGTCATCAATGCTTATAAATATCTAAAGGGTGGGCGTCAAGAGGATGTGGCCAGATGCTTTTCAGTGGTGCCCAGTGACAGGACAAGGGACAATGGACACAAACTAGAACGCAGGAAGTTCCATCTGAAGGTCAGGAAAAACTTTACTTTGAGGGTGATGTAACATTGGAACAGGCTGCCCAGAGAGGTTGTGGAGTCTCCTTTTCCAGAGAGAAAATCCCACCTGAATGCAATTCTGTGCAGTCTGCTGTAGCTGAACCTGCTTTGGCAAGGGAGTTGGACTAGATGATCTCCAGAGTTCCCTTCTGTTCTGTGAATTCTTGCACCACATAAAGACAAATGCTCTCATGCTTCTTACCTATTATCATGAACAGTCACAAAATCAACGTTTTTTGTCTTTTACCACTACAAAGGCAATATAAAGAGACTTCTTTTCCCACCTCACTCAACTAAACCAAGAACTGCAAACAAAAGATTAGCATAGTTTTTGGTCAGGATGACAGAAGCAGAAGGATTATGTGCCATTCTAGGCTCTGGGAGAAGTTTTTGAAATTCATTATTAGAAAATCAGTTGAACTTTTTGATAGATAGGCAGTTGGCAATTGAGAACTTCAGCCTTTAGTATTTTTTTATGTTGTTTTAATTTAAAAACTTTATGTTCTTTATGTAGTCATACGAGTATCGACAAGTATCGTGCTTCCTTAAAATTTTTAGACAAGAGTATATTTCAAATTTGCTGGTTTTATATGTATTACTTTTCCTACTTGGAGCTTTCGCATTTACTTCCAGCATTATCATCAGAACAGTATATTTTGTCCTGCGCTGATAAAAGTGTGACATGAGGTTCAAATGAGTGACTTGTCTAAAAGAAGACCATTTTGAAGGTGCTTTCAGACATCACAAAGGATAGGCTAGGGAAAAAGGATATGGAGAACATGTTATCTTCTTACTCAATTCAATGTATGTACAACCATCTCTTGACTAGATTGTATCTGGATACTTTGAGATGTCATAGCTCAGTTTGCTTGCAGTCTTCCATGAGAATTTGGTTCTGCATTGTCATGGCAGGAAGGTAATCGTTGGCTGGGTCTTGAATGCTTGTAGGAATTTGAGCTATCCCTCGGCTCATTCTCTGCCCATAAGAGCTGCTGCTGTTTTTGGCTGAGATGGTCTGACCTCTGTAGACTTGAGCCTGATGCTCACATATACCAAACTTGCTTAGTAGGATAAACACATCTCTTCGGAAAGCTTTGGTGAAAATAGCATAAAGAAAGGGGTTGGCACAAGAATTGAGCGGGTAGAAGAGTACCAGCAAAATCTTGGAATTGGTGACAGTGATCAGTGGTTTGTTCATAATGGCAGATAAAGCATGGAAAGAGATGGGAGCCATGCACAGAAAGTCAGTGAAAATCAGCACAGCCATCCGCTTGGCAATTTTGGTGTCTTTGTCCCCTGACTTGTACTGGGGGTTTCGCACAGTTACATAGATTTTTATGTAGCAGGCACAAATGATGACAAAAGCAATAATGTTACATATTAAAACGAAGACAACATAGGCTTCAGCCACGGGTGTTTCAGTGTCCATAGGCAAGCAGATGCTGACTTTGCTGTAGCTGCTGACACCAACCAGTGGCAGAAGGGCAAGAAGAAAGCAGGAGAGCCACCCTCCCAGCATGATAACCAGGGCGTGCCGGAGGCGAATCTTTCGATCCGGGCGCATGGCGAAAGTGATGGCGTACCAGCGCTCCAAGGTGATCACGGTCAGCGTGTATACTGAAAGTTCACTAGCAAAGACGGTGAAAAAGCCAGCTGTGTTGCAGCCAGGTCCAGTCTGCCACTCTATGGCGTGGTTATAGTACTCTGACCTGGTGTGGAGATCCACAGAAGCGATCAGGAGGAGGTATAACCCCATGCAAAAATCCGCAAAGGCCAAGTTGCACATCAGAAAGCGTGGTACAGTCAGTTTATAATGGCTGGTGAGAAGGATGAAAAGGACAAAAATGTTACCTAGGATGGCCATCAGGTTCACAAACCACACCACAATCCGCAGAAATTGATAACCCATTATATCCTCACAGGGATTAAACTCATCAGGCTCTGGAGTGCAAATTACATCTTCATTGCCTCCGCAGATGGGATAGTCATAATGACTGTCAAAAGTCTGGACATCTTCCATTTGAGGGTTCTTGAGCTCTTGGCCAAACCCAAGATTTCCTTCTCCGTGCTCTTCCAAAAAAATATAATAATGGGAATTTTCATGAAAATTTGTGAACTTGGTGTTTTTGTCATAGAAAGAATCGGTGTGGTCTGTGTATTCTTCTGCATAATCTTTGTAAAATGGACCTCTGAGAGTTTTGACTGATCTTCTTTTACGAAAGCTGTGACTGCTGCTCTGGTTACATGTCAGGTACTCCAGGATTCTGAAAGAGTAGAGGGGGAAATCACCTGCTGGCCTCTATGGTCTGAGGGGAGTGCAGCGAGTAAACATAGGGAATGTTCACTGTGAATGAAAGCGTAGCTATAAAAACGCCATCGGGTATATTTCCATTAACAGAAAGTAGAGTGAATTATAAGCTTGAGCATTTCTGGGCTTTCCTCTAAACCATATTATTCTTTTCTCTGTTGCTATCAGCTATCCCTGGTAGTAATTCAGCTTGTTCAGCATCCCTAATTCCTATTCCTTCTTCGGATTTGCTTTCTTAGGAGGTAACAAGATTTTTGTCAAATACAATTGTCAAATATGCCTGTATTTGTAATTTAAAATTGTTCATGCTTTTTAATAGGAAAAAAATTTGCAATTTGGCATCAAGGTTTTTTGATCACTGATATCCACTGTCACATAACCTTTACTGTTTCTCATTTCCAGGTGTGTAGAATTAAAGATTGCTTACAATTTGAGATTGCATATAATTCACTCTTGAGAAATTTTCATCTCTACTAACAGATATGCAAATGGTTGTTTCTTTCAGTCATTAGATTGGGCTGGGTTCTTTCTGCACGTTCTTCCTGTCAAGGTTATGAATCTCTTCAGTCCTGTTTTATTTTTGTCCTCACTTTCCCAGACCATCGCAACTGTGAACGTTATTGCTTTGTGAGCTTATTATTGAATCATTCATATACTTGTCATAGCATATTTTTAATATCTATGCATTCTAACCACAATACTGCAATACTGAGGACTGGGCCTGTCTTCCTAAGTCAGGGGCTGGCCTGGATGAGAATTCTCTAAACCTTATCAAACTTTGGAGAAATTTACAATAGATTTGCATTCTGCAGTAAAATTTTGCTGCTGATCACTGTAAGTCATCCCCCCTCCCTCCTCCCAGCAGATGAGTTGCTTCATTGCTTCAGAACATCTATAAATGTATTTTTTTCCTTTCCAAAAGCTCTCAGCACCTGTTCTGAAGGGAGGCTGGAAATCCTGCTGAAATGGAATTTGAAATAATCTGTGTACAAAGGTATTATAGAATAATTTATTCTGAGCTTTTCAGTTAGAAAACATGAGATACGAGGCTATAACCCCTCCAAAACTTCTTTTTCCAGTCCTTGATACAGCATATTCTGTGTTATATAGCATATTACCCTTTTCTTTTTTTTCCCCTTTAATTTTGGGCTCAACAAAAGGAGGAGCTGTTACAAAAGTTCCTACAAATTGTTATAGCAAAAATTCTTCACAAAAATGCCAATAGATGTAATTACAGTAATACTAAAAAGTTGTCTCCACTTACGTACTTTAAAATGGATTATATGTGAGTGAAACTCACCCGCTGTTTTTTTTCCAGCTCTTGAAAGCACAGCAATGACTTGGATATGATAGGTCAGCTCGCATTAGTTGAAGAAATATCTTTACAGCTGGTAATTTCTTTAAAGTCCACGTGTTTTTGGCCATTAGTTCTTTAAGGTTTTCCAATCCTTTGGCTGGAAGGTTAGCAATGGCTGTTCTGGAAACATCCCTAGATAAACGAAGAAGACAACAAATGTCAGAAGACTCAGAGAAATAAGCAGAAAATGTGATACTAATATTTTCTGAGAGTTTCAGAATGGACTGAGAAGATTTTTAATTGCAGTTTTAGTAATTACAATAGTTTCTATTGAAATATCCCAATAGGTCACAATGAAACTTGACTCTTCTCCAGATGAAACAATTCTTTCTGCCTGTCCTGCTATGAGAGATGCTTCATTGCCTTAATCAACTTAGTGGCCTACTCTTTTTTGGTTTTCACCAATTTTCTTATTTTATAGAGTTCTCCTTCTGAAGCAAAATCTCTTGGTAAACTAGATCTGAGACTAGATCTTACCAAGACAAGGCTGGCCTTTCAGCAACCCCCATGGGTCTCCATCAAGTCCTCATGGTGGTGGCAGCTACCTGCAGGAAGGGAATATGATTAAACGCTGTGTGATGTGAGGTGCTAAGGCTTTTTGGAAGGGAAATGACACCTCACAAAGTCTTGGGAATTCTTTGAGGATGTTCTGTCAGAGCATATGGAGAAAGATAATCCTGTTTATACAATGAATTGGGATTTCTGAAAAGCCTTGTCAAAATCAGGTATCAAGGGCGGGGTGAGGTAACTCATGTGTTATGTGACAAGGGAGATGGCTCTCCTTTAATTAAAAAAATAATAGAGTGGGGGTAAAAGCTTGGGAAAGGATCATAAATTTTCATGCTAGCAGAAGAATGGAAAATGAGCTGGTATCTGAATATACACGTCATTGCAGCAGAGGCTCTGCGAGCGCTGGTACTACTGAAATGGTTGTGGACAGTCTGGAAAGAGAAAGAGAGTTTCCAACACAAAATAATAGGAGGTAGTGAAAGCTAAAACTGATTGTGTAAAGAAGCAGAAGGATCCTGCAATGCTAAGTGACTGAGGAGTAAAATAATTGACATGATTCAATACTGATGAATGTAAAGTGCATTAGGAAAAAGCAATCTTAACTGTTCGTGTATGACAATGGGGTTTAATTTAACTAGCACTCTGGAAAGATCTTGGATCCTCTCTACAAGTGTCAGGTCAGTGCTATTTAGTAATATTGAAGGGAAATAGAATGCTAAGAACTCTTAGGAAAGAAATAGAAAATGGAACAGAAAACCTTCCCTTTATAAACTGCACATATATATCCAGTTGTAAGATGAAGATACATAACTGCATCTTAAATGCTGTATGCAATTCTATAAGTCTACATGCTGAATATAAGAGCACAGAAAGCTACAGCAAGAATGATTAGAAGTATCAAATTGTTTATATATGAAGTAATAAGGAGCAGGTAAGAACTTTTGTGGACCCAGTAGGAGACTGTGTAGGCCATGCATATTATAAAGAAGGTGATTGGGAATGATTACTCAGTCTTGTGAGATGAATTTCGGAGTCACACTCCTTCTGGGAGACGTCAAATGTTGGGGATGATGGTAAAGTGCTAACAAAATTAACTTCTAGCCTAGATCCAGACCAGACCTTAGCATCTAAGTAGCTGTGGTATAGAGCTCACTCATGTACTGGACGTGGTCTGTCTAAGGCAGCGTAGAGCTCTACACCGTGGAGAGTAACAGCAACCAAAGTACACTCAGCCAATTTTAACATTGTGGCTTGCTAGCGGTTTTCTTTCTTTCTCACACGTTTTCATGTAAGTCTCATGTGACATTTCTAGGCTATTGCTTACCTTACGTGGAATTCACATGTTAGATTGAAAGTTGAAGAGACATTGGAGAGCTTCAAATAAATGTGGGAATAAAACATAGCTTAGGATTTAAGAGGTGTTGTTTTCTGACACAACCGTATATATGATACAAGTGTTAAACAGATATTTAGGTGTTTAGATTTTTTTTTCTGTTTTTTTTTTTTTCTCTAATTTTTCATTGTTTTCATTTTTTAGACTACAAATATTATTTCTATATACTAAAAGAGTCTTTAATTTTACAAATTTTCATTATTTGATTAGCAGAATACAGAGTGCTCCTGTTGCTCTAAGATGTGCTTGTGCCCAGTGTCAGGAACAGAACAGAACCTCCTAAGGTAGGACCTATTCCTAGACTGGGAAATGATACTTTAAAGACCACTTCTCTTTTCTAAAGATAATTAATTACTCACATGTATCTTGTGCAACAGTTAGTAATGTTTTGAATTTGTACTGTATGTTTTGCAGAAGTTAATTGAATAATGAGCCTGATTGTACTTTCGTTGTACTTTGCTGTACTTGTGCTCTAGGCAGTAGCTCTTGGTGCATTTTGTAAATCAGGTACACTGAGTTGCTGAATCCTAGCCAAGATTTCATTTTCAGGTGAAGAGCAATGTACTGGCATACTTTTAAAATAGTTTTCTAAAAGGAACAATCTAAGTACACATCCACATACATCTGAAATACAGTGGTGACAAAAGAATCAGAATTATTGGTATCTGATCTCCTCTATTCAGTGATCACACTCCGTGCTTCTTCTGCTATTGCAAACCCTTTTTTTTTTTTTTAAATTACCTAACTTTTAAATATATTCTTAAAATTTCCATCTAACTAGGTGGTCTGAGAGCATGGCCAAACTCACACAAACTGCCCCTCCAATGTTCAGTTATTTAAGGTATATGCTTCAAAAATATGACTCCATGAATAGTCTGTACTTCTTTCTCTCCTCAAGACAGTGAAAGGAAAACTTGATACTCCCTGGAACTGGTCTCAGACCCTGTTCCCAAAGACTCTGCTTGTAACTTCATTGGACCTTGTGGTAGAGGGTGATAGGGAGGAATGGTAAGGCCCTGAAAGGTGGGCCCTCAGCCAGATCTTTCCTCCTCACCCAACAAGACAGAGTAATTTAGTCTGTCATCTGGACTGAAGCAGTTTTGCACAGCAGGGACACGACTCTTCTTTGCTTAAAGTGGTTATGGCCAACACAACTTCTACTGCAGATTGCTATGTCGCTGGTAGCTAGCCTGATTTTCTGGAGTTGGGAAGATTCTGGGAGAAAAATAATGTCTTCTGCACATTTTTGTTATTATATTTAACTACTAGAATTCCTTCTGTGAACAAGGCACCATTATTATGATATAAATACACTGTTTTCTTGAAGAGCAGAAAGTAAAAGGGATCCTTACATGTAGTGTAAAAACCAGTACCACCTGGTTTTGCAGTGGAGGAGCGAATCCCACTTTCAGCCCTTCAGTTCTCCCATCAGCACTATGCACTGTGTTACATGATTTGAGTCAGGGAATATGATTCTTCTACAAGTTCTTATACTTGTTAAAGTGTTGGGGTTTTTTGTTTCATTCTGTATTTTGATTCCTAATTTTAGTGAAGAGTTCTTTGGAGGACTGTAAAATAGACTGAAACTCATAAGAGTTTCATAAGAAAGTTTACATAAGAAAGGAGAAAAGAGCACCATAAATAACTTTCTTCTGTGTAACATGATTTTCCATTTCTGTTTCAATTTCTTTTCCATGCTACTGGATTCCTTAGTTTGTATTACAGTTGTACTACAATCATATGCTCATAAGACAGATTGTAGTACAGAATCTTTCATAAGAAAAAATGATAGGAACAGATTAGTATTTCTAATGTAAGATGCAAGCGTTTCTTAAATCAGTTCCCTAAAGCACTGATATTCTTTTTGTAATTCCCATCCCTGCTCCTCTGCTGCTAGTAATGGTTGGAAAGAAAGCGCAACCTAAACCAGTATTATTTTTAAAGCTTTCCCTGCTTCATTTTTTCTACTCACAGTAGTGTTGGTCCACTGTGCACTCCCAGAAATGCATCATCATTGATAACTTCCAGGTATTTGTTCTTGTGCAGATAGCTGCAGAAACAAACCAAACAGTGATTTGGAAATAGTTATTCTTAGGTTAAAGAAGCAGATATTCAGTTTACTTGCCTAAACAGATTTACAAAAGCAGTATGTGTGAGGGCCATGCTATCCCAACAACATATTGAAGCCAAGGAACAAAATACAGGTTTGCCATTTTGAAAATAAATTAAATTCCTCAACAAATAAAAACCTCCTGAATTATCAAAATAAATTACCTCTGCTACAAATTCTTTTTCTCTCTCTGCCATACACATAAAGACACATGCATACACACTGTATCTTCGGGTAAGTATGAGGTGAAATAGATCATTTTGCTTTCATCGGAATGAGGTATGGGGAATTGCACGATACTTACAGGTACACATCATGAACAAACATGAAAATAATTCTCTCTTTGTTTTGAGTTTGATAATATCATTTTAAAATGCTTCAAAATATCCATAGCCACATGGAAGCCCTCCCCCCCCCCCTCAAAGCGAATAGTTAATAATGAAGTTTTGTTGTAAGAGGAGCAAGAGACAGAGTGAGAAGGAGGCTAAATCTAAAGGAAAAAATAATATGCAACTTACATAAAAAAATAAATTAAAAATCTGAAGTCTTAGGAAAACAGAGAACAGATTCCTGAATAACCAACACTTTCCTGAAATATAGAACCCTGCAAATTTCTCCTGTTGTTTGTATGATTGATGTAATCAAGGACAAACATTAATTCCCACTGCTCTGGAAACTAATTTATAAGAAAGTGTGGATTCAAGAAGCAGGGAATTTACAGAATTGAGTTAAAGGTGCATGATTAAAGACAGGCAATGCAAGGCTACTGAACGTTCAAAAAAATAACATAGCCCAAGTTATGAGCTGAATTAGCTGAGCAATGAAAAGGGACTGAAGATTAGGTTGCGATATATACATACATACCTATGTATGTGTGTGTGTTTATATATATATATATATATATATGTACACGTGGATACTACTGTGATAATTCTTTCCCTAAGCCAGCAATTAAACGCTAGGTTGTGTTTTTACTTAGTTCAATCAACTTCTGTCACAATGTTTACAAGAGAAACAGCTTGCAGGCATCAAAACTAGTCAAGCTTTTAAATTTAATTTAGATGGAATTTGAAACCTTGTGATGGGATTAAGTATAATTTACCAAATATAGTAGTCCCTGGAGGAGGATGGAGGAGCCTCTAGCTCTCTTGGTTGACAGGCATTACCTAAGCAAGGAGACAAACCACTCCAAACGTTTTGTTTCTGTACTATGATAACACAGTAAAAACTTCTCTGAGAGAAATTTGAACCAAGGCAGGAAAGGGGATGGTAGAGCTGCAGGACTGTGCTTTGGGGCAGAAGTGAAATGCAACCCCTTAAGGAGGAGAACAGGGAAAGTACTCAAGAGGATTGTATGTTCTCCTTAATTATATGATGACAAAATATATGATTATATATACATCAATGCTGTAAAGGTCCTGAAGGAGCATGATGCCTGGGCAGAAGAGACTCGTATCACTTGCAGTGACCCCATTTATAAATTTTATCAAATTTCTATATAGTGGAAAAGGTAAAGTCTAATGGCCCTAGAAGCAAACTGTCAGATGAAAGCATGAGCCTGCAGACTAGGAGCAACAACAGGGTCACTGACCGCAATATTATACATAGCTCAGGTTCAGCAAAAGCACGAAGAAGAACTCATAGTGACCTAAGTATGACAACAGTGGGTGACACAGGCCCAACAACGACAAGTGTCAGGAGTGCTTGGCATTTCACCAACAGGGGCACAAGGCTGGTGGGGGCCTTCTAATGCAAGAAGGAAGAGAAAGAAGATAACTACAGCTGATGACCATAAAGCGTTGCTCACGAGAAGACAATGTGGTCCTCAGTCCAACTAAAAGATAGAAATAAGGATTGCAGATAGATTGCCTTATGGACGTCATGTTTCACAGGGCAGATGATAAAAGAAAATTCAGAGAAAATTCTCAATGAAGAGATTAGCAGCAAAAGAGAGAAACAGGAGAAGCGAACAATATTGCCCAAGTGAAGCCAGGTGACATTGCTCAGAATTTAAACATACTAATATTTTTAAAAATTCTTATCTTATTATCTTTAAAAAAAATTCATAAAATTTCAAAGTGCAGTTGACACAGAAATTATGAGATGGCCAGGCTGAACCTATTAAATTAAATGAAAGGAAAAAGAATTGGATACTACTTTTGCAGGCAGTAATGCCTCAAGCATAAAGGGATGTTTGGTAGCATAACTACCATAAATGGTTTAAAGCTAGCTTGAAATGTATCTAGGAAGGCAAAAATTACAATAGAAATGTTGTCACAACAGGTTTTAAAGGGTGTCCATGAAGTTGCTGGGAGCTGTGCCCATTGTGCCAGTTAGTGGTAAAGACACAAAGGTCAAACCTTTCCTAATTGTAAGTTCTGTAACAAAAACACCATTTGAGATGGTGGCTTTGGAGGTAACTGAATTGACTCACAAAAGTGCAGAAGGCCACTATTTTGTCATTGTGCTGGAAGAGTTTTTCAAATTCAGATAGCTCAACTGGGGTTTAGCTGTAAAAATAAGAGTCAGAGCAGTTGTTTCTTGGTGTGGAAAAAATCAAGTAAAGATTCTAATGCTGTCCTGATTGAAGTCATTGGCAAATTTTCCATAATATTCACTGGATATAAACCTTATATTGATCACCATAGTAAGAAATGAGAAGTAAATGCACTTTGGCTGGTTTACACAGCACAAAGAATTGGGAGCCAAGCCAGAGTAACCCTTCTGGTATGTTATTCCCTGGACATTACCTGTGCCTGAAGCCTTGTTTCTTACAGAGGAAAATAGCTTACTTCATCTTCTCAGCTATTGTTGTTGGAAATTAGCTTTTATGCTTTGGAAATAGATGGAATTCTAGTATCAGCTGATACTTGTATTTTCTGAGAACTGACTTTCATATTCTGTAAATGACAACCTACTCACTTTTGTTGTATTTGCTTCAGTTTGCAAATTTCCTCGTGATTTTTTCTGCAAAACTAATACAAAAATTAAAACCAGAGCAAGAGCTAATAATTAATCCAAGATTTCAACATTTAGGTTGTAGTTCTGAAGGACGCAAAAACCTGCCTGATCTAATAATACCTTTCTGGTTTAGTAACTAGATATTATTATACAAGCAGATAATTGCTTGTCCAATTTTAAAATATTTTCCCCTGATATTTGAACAGCATACTGAGCAATAAACCTGAAATATCATAGTTTAAATATGCAATAAAAATCTTCAAACTTAGAAATAGAAACAGCCAGATAAAGACTTTTGGGAAGTTCATAACCACATGTTACCAAGGGGCTGCAGTGTCAGCTGCCAGTTTTCATGCAGATGAGTCAGGCCCATCAGAATGTACAATTTCCTATTGCTGATTGATTTCTGTTGTTTAAGCCCTTTTATTTTGATAGGTACCTCTTATAAATGGAAAGAGTGACTTTATAAATACTAATTTCACAAAGAAACTTCATGTATAGCTAGTAAGCTTCTTCTGAGAGCACCTTTAATCCTGTTGTTACTGATAGCTAAATGGTATAGAATACCGTTTAAATACACTGCAGAAAAGAAAACCACAACAGTGGTACCCACGTGTCTAAACAAATGTTGGAAGTCTTAGAAATCACATGGGTGAAGTGGAGTGTCTATCCTCAGTGGGGTCACGAAAATAATAGTCATTTTGGAAAGTCGATAGGAAGCAATCAGATATCATGAATACCCCCATGCAAAGCATGCAGGAAATCTGGAGCAGTCAACACTGAATCCAGAGTAGGATGCATTGATGGTTTCATAGTGCTATAAGTAAAAAAAGCCTTTTGTTTTGTGGTTTTTTTTTTCTTTCTTTTTAAAATCAGATCAGATTGGTAAGCTAACTATGTCAGTGACTAAAACAGAGCCTCTATGGACTCAAGATCCAGGGGTAAGTGGGGAAAACATTGCATTAAGTCTCAGCCCCACCAGAAAATAACATGTCTGCAGGATGCTGAACAGGACTTTCTGAGGATGTGAAACAGGACATTTCAGCTGCTATATAAAACAGTACAGTGTCATGTCAGAGCACGACAGGGATGCTGAGCGTTATCAATGCGTGCTTCATACAGCAATAGGTTAGAGGATCTGCACGAGGAAAAGCAACTTTTGATTTCAGCCCAAGTGGCACGCATGCTCTGTTTCAGAAAGTTACAGTCCAAAGCCTGTTTTATGAAAGCAACTACCAGGTACAGATATTCAGTAACTTTGTAGGACTATGAAAGCCAAAGAGTATACTGTAAACTATAGGGTCCAAAAAGGAGAAACATGCATGTATGAGAAAACTTCCTTAAAAATAAACAAAAGTATGAAAGTTAAATTATTGAGGCATTCTGGGAGCTCTTTAGGGACACCAGATTGGAGATACGGAGCAAATGTGAAAAGCATGAGATAGCAAAAGAAAAATAAAATCCTGAATAATCAAAATATTCAAAATCGTGAGATGAAAACCAAAAAAAAATTGCTGAAGGGCCTGAAGATATTTTGGCAAAATATTTTATTTTTACCAAAAGTGCATTTTCTTCTGGGTGTAAAAGATATGAATGAAAAATGCTGACCAGTTACTTCAACTAACTAGCATATAGTTCCACGTAGATTTCGTTTTTCAGTGTAAAAGATTTCTTCCATAGCCCAAGGTCATTCATGCAATTCCCCATATTGTAGCTGGACACACCTTTATCAGTGGGATATCTCCTTATCACAAACAAGGAGAAAAATAATACATTGGCCACACATTTGAGTATCACCACTGTAGTATTAAATGGGGTCTGAACATGTAACATGTTAATGTATTTGTTCATCCAGTTGGATTATGAAATGAAGGTTAAAGAAAGGGAGAATAGGCAAAAGAGATGCACTGGTAAATGAGCAGTGTTAAGGATTTGTCCTATGTTTCTTCTACACTATTGTTTATCTTGACTCTGAGCTAAGCAAAGTGATTCCTGAGAGTGTGTACCAAAGTAAATATATTCTTTTGGAATTTATTTTTGTAATTAGATTTTAAGATTGCACGCTTTCCATTTCAGTAATTTAGAGAGCTCTGTAAAAGCTCATCGCAAATATATTTTGCCATTCACTGGAAATACGTCCAAAAAATATCTTCTTTCCTCACTAATTTCCTTACAGAAATAAACATTGGTGCAGGAACACCACTTAGCAGAAATCTGCAGGAGTGATGCAGTTCATGGACCTTAATAATGTGTTAGGAAGAGGGATTCAAGTTTCAGATGAATTTTGTTCAGTAAAAGTATCATTCAGCCCTTCATTCCTGGTTCTTTCCTCCCCTGTCTTTATGAAGTATGTACAGAAATGCTGTGGTTTGCTATAAAACACAGATCCTTTTTGGATGGGGAGATATATTAGGTAGCACCACCATTCGGTATGGTAATGAAAACTATTTATGCATGGTTCAGATCCATATCTGCATTGATTGTTTTGTCCTCCTTGGATTGCCTCAGCCTTTTAATACTGCAAGAGTGGTAGGAAGGCACACTGCATGGTAGAAGGTAGCCTCTGAGATTCCCAAAATATCTTCTGATTTATGAATAGAAAATGGAGTCTTTGAATGATTTGTCAAAACTACTGTTTTCAATTGTTTTCCTTTTTTACTTGTTTTCCTCCTTAAAACCCATTAAAATTTCTTTCCCTCACTTTTTTTCTCTTATTTCCTTTTACTCCTGGTTTCATCAAGTCCAAAGAACCTCAGACAAAGAGACAACGGGTACTTTCTTCACTGTACAGTGGTAGATAAACAGGAGTTCAAATTAGAAATGTCAGAATACAGAAAATGAAATCTTTTTCTTTTGCATTAACTTAATGCTGCTGCTAGAATCAACAAATCTCCAAGCTTCCACTTAACAAAATTATACCTTATCTTGGCATACAGTAACCAAACTACTTCAGAAAATTAGTTTAGAAATTTCAATGTAGTTTATCAAACAGATAAAGGGTTCACCACTGATGTTCAGCTCCCTAGTTTGCCTTGTAAATCTGGAGTAGTGCTTTGCTCAAAGTAAATGTCATATGATTTAATTAGGAGAAAACTGTTTGTTCTAAGAAACCATTTTTACTGCTGGTAGATAAAGCCCTGAAAGTCAGCCTGGTTGAAGTTCTTTTGGGTTCTTTTAATTTGCTTAACTAGTGTATCATAGCCAGTCTCTGGAAAGGTTCACTTAGAATCGCATTTCAGGTTTGAGGGGATACATAAGGATCATTGAGTCCAACTCCCTGCTTCTTTAGTTTTACATAATGCTCTTAGTCATATAGTTTAGTTTTGTCCAGATGCTCCTTGAACTCTGACAGACTGATGCCACAACCACTTGCTTGGGCATGCTGTTCCAGTGACCAACCACCCTCTTAGTGAAGAACCTTTTCCTAATGTCCAATCTGAACTTCCCCTGATGCAGCTTCATTCAACTTCCTTGTGTCCTATCACTGGTCACCAGAGAGAGGACATCAGCACCTCCCCCTCTGCAGCTGCCGTTGAGGAAGTTGTAGACTGTCATGAGGTTACCCCTCAGCCTTCTATTCTCCAAGTTGAACAAGCCAAGTGACCTCAGCTGCTCCTCTTGTCTTGCCCTCAAGGCCTTTCACCATCTTGCTCACCTCCTCTGTACATGCTCTCATAGTTTGATGTCCTCCTTATATTGAGGTGCCCAAAACTGCCCACAGAAATCAAGGTGGGCCCACACCAGTGCAGTGTCAAGTGGGACAATCCCCTTCCTTGACTGGCCAGCGATGCTGTGCTGGATATACCCCAGGACATGGTTGGCCCTTTTGGATGCCAGGGCACACTATTGATTCATATTCAGCTTGCCATCAACCCAAACCCCCAGATCTCTTTCTGTGGGGCTGCTTTGCAGCCTCTCACCCCTGAATTTGTGTGTATAACTAGGATTACTCCCATCCCAGTGCAGAATCCGGCACTTGGTCATGTTACATTTCATAAGGTTGATGATTGCCCAGCTCTCAAGTCTATCCGGATGTCTCTGTAAGACCCTCTACCTTTACTTGAGGCCTTAAAGAATACTGAAATACCCTTAAAGAATACTGATTACAAACTGTTTCTGAAAGTAAGCAAGCAGTATCTGCAGAACCTCCTATGTGTTTTCTGCTTCTCTACTTCCACCCAGCCCAATAAAGCAGGTGTTTAGGACTCCAGATCTTCTAAAAATACCTTTTCACTTGATTTTTTTAATAATAAGGAAAAATTTCAAAGAGGCCAGAAGCAACCACACTTGCACACTATGAGAGAAGCAAAACAAAAAATTCCTGCAAAATCACCGCCAATTTGTGTTTCATCAAAATGTAAGAAATGGAAGAGCCAACACATTTAGTATATTGGCTTAGAAAGGCTTTAAGTATTGCGTATACAGCTTAGAGAGATTCATGCACAACACTGGATTAATTTTGACATATTTTACATCTTGCAGTTTCTGTGGGCACTAGTACAAACACTATGTCATCATGGAAAACTTCCTTTCTCGTATGAAATTCAAAGTAACTGAATTAATGTGAATAAAATAAGACCTATCCCAGATCTTTAATTTAACTCAAGCCTTTTCAAAATTTAAGAAGTCTAGCTAGCTGTTAAGGAAAAAAAGGCAGTGTGGAAAGATTAAGACAATGTGAAGGATGCTTTTATGGAATTCTTATATAATTCAAGCCCAATTTAAAATAAAGTACTGAAAATAATCACATCTATCGTCATGCCTCTCTTGTTAATTTTAGAGCTCATGATGAAGAAATCTCTTTACTCATGAGATTTCCAGCCAGACTGTTCAGTCAAGCCTCTGTAGGACCAGAGTAAGCTCTGCCAAAGAGAGGGGAACCCCTGGAATTGAGATTTTTTTCTGTGTTAATGATGGAGGCACATGATTTTGGGTATGTGTAAAAACTATATTCACTCATTTCAAGTATTAGTTTTCCAGAAACTACAATAAGAAGGTGAAGGCAAAGATGAAATGGTTGCTTCATGCTTTTGAGATGTCCAGCCCTCGTTTCTAGTGCAACTGAATTCCTCTGAATTGCTTCCAGCACCTTATACCACTCACTTTTTTGCAGATAAGAGGTTTCTGCGAAAGGGCTGCTATGATTATCAGTACTACACTTACTAAAACAAACTGTCTTGTAAGTAAAATAATTATCTTCCAAGTTGCCTTAGAAATGTTACGGATCAAAAGAAATTTTATTGTAGCTTCAAATCAGAAAAAAATTCATACTGGAATTACCTGCCATGATTTTATTTCTGAGCTATAAATATAGATACTAAATGAAAGCACACTGCAAGAGATATTAAGCAGCCATATTTTTATTGCTGGCTGAAATTAATATCCTTTCTTTACTCCTTAAAAATTAGTAGAATAAGAAAGGTATTTGAGATCCTACAACAACAATAGAGTATTTATTATATAATACTTTTTCTCTGAAAGAAGAGAATGATCTGCTACTTACATAGCATCCAGGCTTGTCCCATTAAAAGCATGGCCTTGGATGGTGGTAAAACCATTATTGTAGAGTTTGCTGCAAGCAAAAAAAAAAATAAATTAGTATACTGTGGGTTGCTTCAATACCTGCATACCTAACGTCTTATGTACAATTTTTCTGGCAACAGCACATCTATGGATGGGTTAATTTTAATTTCTTGAAGAAGCAGCAATTATAGTTCAAGGTCAAATAAATGCCCAGGAGCATTCTTGAGTGTAGCTGAATCACGAATACCATGTGGCAGTTGTGCCATCTTTTACTTCATTTTAAAAGCAAAAAGAGAAATAGACTGAAACACTTTGCTAAAACTTTCCCACACTCAAACTGAGAACAAGGAAATGAAACTTTGCTAGGACTGATTAAGGAAGGCTAAAGGAACTAATGCCTAGAAAAATAGGCATGATTTTATATCAGACCTGCCTGAATTTTTAGAATTCATTCTTTTGCTACCTTAGAGCAAAAGGATTTATTTGTTCATTTCTTTAGAATTCGCTTTTTTGCATTCTAGTGCTCTTTCCCCTAGTTCAGGTCATAACTCATTACAGTCATTTTCACTCCCCTTGGTGCTTTCTTGTGACTCACACGGAGTATGACTTGTGTAACTGAAATTTATTTAACAATAATTCTTCAAATATGACTCTTCTTACATTTACCACCCATTAGTTTTAAAGGTATGTGCCACTTAGGTTGCAAAAAAAAATTAAACACATTTCTAACCACGCTGTACCTTTAGAGAAGAACTCCTGTGCAAATTTTTCCCTTTGGTTTTCTCCAATATAACCATTCACTGTTAATATGGTCATACAGAAGCAAAACCACTTTGGTAAGCCAGTTTAAAGAAAAAGCAGCAGGCCTGATTCAAGTCACTGTTGAAGTAAAGGATTTCTGCAAACTAGATAATGGATACTACAAGTCTGTGGTGGTTCTCTGCTACAAACTACTAGATAGTAGGAGGGGGGTGTTATTTATTTTATTTTTTAAACACTGTACTGCATGCTTGAGAGAGGTAATTGCCTTGGGACTTAAACTGGAAGGACTTACAGAGTTAGAGATTCATTACAGAGCCCATGGAAAGCATTTGCAGGCACTGAAGTCATGAAAGGATTGTCTGCAATTTCGCTGAAAAAGGAGACAAAACATAGCAATCAAACATCTGCCCAACAGAGCTCCTCCAGAACAGCTTTATTATTAGTTGTTCTCTGCCTTGATAATAAATAAAATTGTAAAATGACTTGTTTAGTTGTATCTAAGGCAAGAAGATACATGTGGGATGATTAAGGATTGAGCGTGTTCCAGCCTCCAGGAAGTGAGCTTGTGAAGTAGATGGGTTTGAAGTCCTGGTGAGGTATGTGCCAGCCTGTGTGATTATAGCAGTGAACAGCATGGGCAGGTCCCTTATGTCATAAGGCAGAGAATCAGCAAAATAAATAACGCTGCAGCCTCAACTGAGCCAGCCCAAGTGACTTTAGAACCAATATCCTGATCTCTAGCTAAGCTCAAGATGAGACATCAGATAATACATTATTCGGGACAGAGGCATTTCACTTCACATAACTGCATCTAGCACAGGTGAAATAACTTACTGTGTGATCTAACCCAATGATTCTTCTCGACTCTTCTCCAAATGAGTGTTTCACTATCTGTTATTTCTTAAATAGTTGTGGACTCCCACTCTGCAGTCTTAGTAAATACCATCTATCTTCAAACCAAAACACTGTCATGACAAAAGGGACAAAGAAAACCTAAAGAGATTTACTATGAATAAACTGGAAAAAGGAGAGAGAAAAAAGCTGGTCAAAACAAAGGGCAGAGCAAAGTGTCTGATTATCCTTCTTCTGCTTTTCCCTGAATCATAATAGTCTTGAAAACAGAAACCTTCACTACAGGTCTTCCTGGGTTCTGAGGATGGCAGTATTCAAACCAGTTGTGAGGACAGATACTTACAGTAAAAAGTTCACATCAGATGAGTAGATTTTGGTGAGGTCTGGAAATGCTTTGAGTCCAGTATTAAAAATACCACTGAAAGAGAGGAGAAACAGAAAGAATTATGTGTACTGGATCACTGAGCAACAATAGGCAATGCATTTAAAGCCTTTGACAGTGCAGGATGGTTATTTCATTCTCTTTATTGTCAATCAATTAATTTATAATCAGCTGTCCAAAATCTAAGTATGAAAAAAAAAACAAACCTGATTTATGATAAATTATAGAATCTAAAAAATGCGAACACAGAACAATAAGACATCTAAGGAAATCTGCAGAGGGAAGTAGCCTGTGAGGTGGATAGGGAGAAAGAAAATGGTAACTCTGGATTCACTTGAGAGATTAAGCCTGCTTCAGACACTAGTTGGATGCCCAAATCCTGTCTTTCATTGAGGCTAAGAGCTGTTCAAATAGCTCTAAAAAGGGAAACTGTCTTCAAATTTGAGTATAATTAATGCCCCTTATTTATGAACTCCTGTAGAGTGGAAATAACTTACAAAAATATAGCTCTCAATTTTTAAAACTATTCTCCTGAAATGAAATTGTTTTGACTATTTTCTTTTTATTGCTTTCAGACCTAATGGAAAAATCTTTCCTCCCCACCACTGCTTACACTGTACATACACACAGAGCCCTTTCTAGAGTCTTCCAAACGTTACTCAAAATCACAGAAGTTGTTATTTTTCAATCTCTTGCTATAATTTTAGAATTTCATGGTCTGGTTACTCTGTTTTGCTCTTTAGAAACTTTAAGGGTATACAGAGAATTCTTCAGGATTTCTTTCAGCCACAGAGGTCATAAGAAATTAGGTGTCTGTAGATGGGATCACCACATTTAGCTGACAGGTATGCTTTAAAATCCTGTGTAAGTATCTAGTAAATATAAAAGATGTATATATTTCTGTTGTATCCTTTCTTCCCACTATTTCTTACAAAAATACAGTAAGACACTGCTTATCATAAGAAGAAAGGAAAAATTTCTGATTAATGTGTAAGC
This sequence comes from Scolopax mira, assembly GCA_004320125.1. NCBI lineage: Eukaryota > Metazoa > Chordata > Aves > Charadriiformes > Scolopacidae > Scolopax > Scolopax mira. The sequence goes on from BJBW01003901.1 coordinate 69,222, forward strand.
ATGTTTTCCTTTCTCACAAAAGTAGTCAAAGTTCCAACCCCTACTCTAGCTAGCGTTCTGGCATTAAAATAAAGCAACGGGGAAAAACACTGCAATCAGTTCCAAAATGAAATTCAGTGAAGCAAACCAGCTGTAGTGTAAAGAGGCTTAAGTGAGGCTTAAGTGCCAAGTTGTTACAGGTGATAAATACTTACAGGTATTTTAAAAGTGGGAGATTCTTAAAGGCATCTGGATCTATGTAATCCAAGTTTCTAAGATTTCGAATTTCACTGTGAAAAAGGGAGGAACATTACCACATTGATCACTAGTATTTAATTATATGTCATAACAGAAATCAGCAATGTTAAAATGAAATGTCAGGGACCTAATTCCTGCAATGTGCTTTTGTACTCACCAGCACTAGCTCAAGAGACCACAGAGCACTTTGAGCAATTTTACAGTAATGAACGACCATCTGGATTGATGCAGTCATAGGGGCTGGCTAGTTTAAGCAAGGAGGGAAGAAGCATCCGAGGTTTTTAGTTTACCATGCTCTAACACTGACAAAGTAACCTACTCAATATAGGTATCAGGAAGTTAGGGTTTTAAGATACCTCTGCCACTGGAATAATTTTTATAAGACAAAATCAACCAAGCCAAGTTGTCTGAGAAAGAAGAGTGGAGAAAGAGACAAGACAGTAGTTAAGTCACCATGTAGATACAGGTATCGATACTGCAGCCTCTCTATATACTGTTATACTGACAAAACAGTTCTGCTCTATCTTTCAAGTCTTCAGTTTTAACTCCAACATTTCAGGGAAACAAGGATTTACCTTTTACTCATGTGTTAAATGAAGTAATTAACACTACAGTGTAGTATTAATAGCTGTACTACTACTATTACAGTGCTGTATTTTATGGCTGTTAGCTACTTAGAACAACACTGTTCTGGTCTTTAAAAGAAATCTTCTCAGTATCAGTCTCTTGCTTCTCTCAAATTATTGATTAGTTATGTAGCTATCACACTCCCAACTGTGGAATTTGCTCTATAAACTTTAACTGACTTGTTTTTTCTTCACTGACTACATTTTACATGCTGAACTCATGAGCTTCCTGGCCAGATATTCCTTTGTTGTGGCCCGAACATATTCTGGGTAAAGAGAGCCTTTAGATCAGCCTTCAGCCTGGATATGGATAATGCACTGGAGTACCATAGAGTCATCAGGTTTTGGCTTGTTGCTGTTCTTAGCATTCTGAGTAAATTATTACTGAAAGTAAGTATTCAAAATCTGCAGATGGTACTAAAATTGGAAGCACAAAATAATGCAATGAGATTCAATCAGATTTTGATTTATTAAGTAACTGGGCCATGAGAGGGCATGTGCTGTTTAACAAAGGCAAATGAAAAACTAATTAATCTGGGAATAAAAGATTTAAAACTGCCAGATGAGACAGTTGGTACAGTGATCAGAGAGAAGCTTAAGTGATGTGAGTGAGGAAATCAATATGATTCAATTGACTGTTGGGGAAGGGTTTAGGTCCCTGCTGTTCAATTTCCTTGAATTGGTAATGCTGGGATGAGGAAAAAGGTATGCTTTAATATATATTGTATTTATATTTGCCTTTCATCCTACACTTTGTATTACAGATGTTTCTTAAGCCCAAAAGGAAGAACAGGGCCCATTGTGGTAGGTACTAGAGGGGATTCAAACAAAGCGAATGCTATGCTTAAGAAAACAGTCAGGAGAAAAATAATTTTTTTTTTTACTTCTAGTCCAGTTAAATGTGCCTCTTGCTGAATATGGGGCCTCGTGTTTCATACACATGAAAAAAAGAAAGATCTTCAAATTCAGTTCCATTCATGAACTGTGCTGCTGTCCTTGTTTTGCACATTCAGACATCATTAATCTCAGAGTACTGGAAAGAAACTCCCCCTAAAATCACAGATTTAAAGGATATCTATAGTTCCACCACTATTCGGGCCTATGAAGTGAAGCCCATAAAGAGAAAATATATTTTAATAGTTCTGATCTTATCAGGTAACAGGATAGTAATAACACCAAGTGGATTTCACAATTTCTTTTGCATTTATCAGTTGTAAATAATATACTCAAAGGTGCTTTAATGTTATATGATAATAATTTTCACAATCAAAATCACAATCAAAAAACTGCTGTGGTGTAAGGATTAATTCTAAGGGATCCAAAAACCTAAGAAAATCCAGGTTGATTATTGGTAGGTTCCTTAGTCAGAGTTTGAGCTTTTATCAGTGAGCTTTTCTGAACTGGTGAATCGAGAAGATTGAAATCCACTGATTTAAAAAGTTAAGGTTCCTTTGAAAAGTAGCTTTAGAAAAACTATTATTAGTTTTAGCTGCCTAAAATGCAGATAAGGCAAAGAGTATACTTAAAAATGTCTAGTAGGCTAGTTCCCAGTGTCTGTATCTAAGTGTCTGTAAGAGATAATTTTAAATGACTTTTGAAATGGAACTTTGACACACTCTAAAAATATAAATTAATCTTAGCACACAGCAATGCAACAATTATAAGTCAGTCTGGGAATGAAGTACTTTAAACACATAAAAAAACCTAAGACGGGTAATAGGCATCTTTGTTGACCACTGATGCAGAGATGCAAAAAGTGCCCTTAACAAATGTTTCACTCTGCAGTCCTAACTGAGATTACTTAGAGATCCTCATGAGAAGGAAGAATGCTGCTAATTACCCACAAGATAACAGAATTATTCGTGCAATATTTACAACATTATTCAAAGCTACTTTACAAACTATTAAGCTTTTGTTTTATTTTAGAAAGTATGTAAAACAACTAAGAATTAGCTTATTTGTACTTTAAAGGCAGTCAATGTTTTAATTTCTATTTCTAGTATTAAAATGTACTAGGTTCACAATCAAACCGTCACCTGACTGTCCAGGAACAGCAACTCAGTTTTGCTTTTTAAAGAAAATTTTTTAAAAATTTAAACACGTCAAGAACAGATGTGCAGAGAAAGTTACTTGATGATACAAAGTCCTGTGTCAAAATTTTCAAATAACTATGAACTTATGTTCAGTTAGAAAGATATAAATATTTAGTTCCAATTCCAAATGTGTTTAAAAATGAAACTAATAATAACTATTGAAATATTAGTCTAATGATTTAATTAATGAGACATAAATTCACCAGATAGCTTCTAGAAAGGATAATAATATACTTATAATAGACTTAACATCCTATATGAATTTCCTAACTTTTAAAGAAGCATAAACATTTACATATTTGAATGGCTTCTAAATTTCATGTACCACACTTGTCTTTCATACTTGCTTTGCAATATTGACACATCCTTGAGTTTCCTCAAGACCCGAATCCAGAAATTGCAAATCTGGGTATAGAGTCTCAATATAATTATGTTATGCTTAAATACCTATGAAGATGACTAAGGATATCCAGGTCAGCAGTTATGAAATGTTTTAAATCAGCCCTTTGTCTTGTAATAACTTGGGACCCCTCTAACTTCCTAGACTGACTTTGCCCCTAACTTCCTTGGCTTTTCTCACATGTATGTATACTTCCATGTTTATTCTCCACCTACAGCCAAACTTATTCATGTTATTTCATCTGACAAGCCTTTGCAGAAAACTGTCTTGGTCTCCCAACACTCTATTCCCTACCTCCAGGCTGCAGATTTTAACAAGATTTTTCTGCACAGCACTTGTTCCAGTGCCTGGAAATTCCCTGCCGGTATTCAATAGTGCCCCCAGATCTACTCAGTCTCCTTCTCCAGTCGCTTCTCAGATACTTCCATCAAATCACCTCTTCCTTCCACAGCACTGTATCCCAGGGCTTGGCTCCAGGAGCAGAGGAGTGCAGCCCTGGCCCGGAGGCTGGCAGAGCTGCCCTGGCCCTTGGCTCCAGCTCCCGCAGGGATGGAGAGCGGTTCCCCACCAGCTCTCTCCAAGTGACGTCACATGTACAAGGGCAAGCCTCTTGAACCATAACCTTTGGCCCTGTTCCCAAATGCTGAGAAAGCTTTTCATGTGGTAGTATAAGAGGGGAGAGCTTTTGTAGTGAAGAGGAGAAGGGAGTAGGGAGGGAGAATCAGCAGAGTCACAGAGCAGGGGAAATGAAAGAGTGAATTTTTCTGGGGTTCCTTCCACAGGAATGTTTTCCTGAGAAACAATGACCTAATTACAAAAGCTCTGTATTCAGTGGAATGCTATCAAGCTGCAGCTCTGCTAGTAAGACAACTAGAGAGAGACACTGACTGCTAATTAGACACTCTCACAATTATATCTAGAAAAAATAAATACTTATGCCATTGCATGGAAGAGACAGTTCTGAAATTGTAGACGTTAGGTTTGTCCTCCAGACATACTTTAAAAAGGTAAATACATAAAGAAAGAACAAGAAACCATTGTGAGAGCAATGTAACAAAACTGGTGGAAAAAAAACCCCACAGAGTCTTGGCCCTGATTTTCATCTTGCATTTTGTCATTAATTACAACCAGAATGAGATCTGGCCCATTAAAATACAGCAGGTTTTCAGTACCCTCAGTTTGCAGAAGTTGCTCAGCACTTGCCAGGCTGTGCTTAAGAAAATATGGCCTGTGCTTCAAGAGCACTGAACTCTGGGAGGAACAGAAAGTCAGGAGAGAGGGACCCGAACTGAATAAGGAGCGAGGAGACGGAGCGCTGCAGGTGGAAGCTGAATCGCGCCAGAGGGCTTGGCAGAGAGGGGTGATGACGAACACAGGATACCTACTCACGCCACACTTGACTCAAGCCAAAGCAATTAGTTCCTCCCTTCCACAAGCACTTAGTAGGTTTTTTTCTCCTAAGAAGTTCTTATGTTTTAAAACAAATGTTTTTAAAAACTGAAACTGTGTGTATACGTTTAAATTAGGGTTAAAAGATTATTTACATAAAGCTGCACTTTATGAAAATTCCATGAAAAGCAACCTGTGAAAATGAAACTTGGTGAAATTACTTCTTTTCAAAACTGCTAGAGTAACTTCAACCTCAACCTCCTTTAAAATACCCTATGATAATCTTTACCCTATAAAAGCAATAATACTTTGAAAATACTATGCAATAATACATTGAAAATACTATGCAAGGAGAACATTAAACAAATGCATAGTACAACATATGCATTTATCCCTGAATAATCTTGTTCTTTGGAAAGTAAATCAAACCCAACAATGCTAAGGGTTAACAAATCAGAGGAGTTATGGAAGCAATTCAGAAAAATGGTCACATCTATAAATTGCTTTTTTTTAGAGCTTATATGCAACTGCCTAATTTGCCTTGATATTGCTTGGTACATGTGCCTTACATCCAAACATTTTAAAAACCTGGTAAGTGCTTTTGAGTGCTAGAGGCAGCCCTTCTTTGTTGGCTATCTGCAAAGACTTGGGAATTGCCTAGAGCTTTTGGGAGTAGAGTTCTGGTGTCTTGTCCTGTGTAGTATTTTTGGCTCTCACATAGAAAAAAAAAAGAAGTATGTGTGTACAGTTTCTTTTTTGATAGTGCCTTTTGAGAAAGATAAGGGATCCTACACAGCCATAACCCTTGTATAGCAGATCAGGAAACCAGACCTCCTACCACTTTTGTAACGGCCCTAGTGCTTCATTTGGTGAGGACTGGTCAGAACAAAAAGGTATAAAAGCATAAAAGCGCTTCCCAGAAGCCTTTGTCCCTAGCATTCCCACTCCCAATTAATAACCAGATAAACACTCTTCATTTTACTAGTGCACTATTATTATTCATGTCTCCAGCTAGTGCCATTTTTCTCTGTGAATTGGCCCTTCTGATTTTATTTCTGGTGTTTATATTACTGTTTTACCTTCAGTACCTTGAGAGAAGTCAAAGTTACCAGTTTATTTTAACTTGCCATCAAGCTCATAATGTAGTCCCACATATTTTTCACTACACTTTCTTACAGTTCTGTGGAAGGATACAGAAGAGCAAGGGAACCAAAAAGATGCAGGGAAAGAAAACACAAGTCAAAAAAGAGACTGATTCCACATTACAGAGAAAAGAAATGAGAAGAGGAATATTTAGCTACAAAGGAGACAAGAAAAACAATGGAAACATCAACATGTATGTAATTTCCACACATCCCCAAATTTACTATACCGCTGTATTAATTTATTGAATTACAGTACTTACATATGAGTGACTTTACTTAAGCTGTTGAAGGAATGGGCCTCCAGACTCTGAAGTGTTTCATCAATGGAGATGTAGCTAAACACCAGCAAACAGAAAACAAAACAAATCTCAGACCTTGGCAAGCCATGGTTAGTGCCAATCATGCCTTGTATACTCTTTATTTATTATTATTTCCTCCTTTTAAATCAGTAGACCTGCAAGGACCTAGAATCATACATAACTTAAAAAATAAAAAACTTTATTTTTTTCAATGGATATTAAAAAATATTTAAAATGTTTTTTAAAAATTTGGAAAGAATTCTTTGTGACCAGTGCATGCTCTAACAACCAGCAGATGACTAATACCAATAAGTGTTCCAAGTTAATTTATGTCCTCTCCAGACTGAAGTTGAAAGCATATTACCTGAATTGATTTTAACTGTTCTAACATGAGATTTACTTTTTATTGGTCACTCTGAAGATGTATTCAACAGTGTTTGCAAAGATACCAGAAAAGTAACTAGTAGAGATTGTATGACCAACAGATTCTTTCTACATTAATATTGACCCGTACAGACTGGAGAGATGGGCCGAGAGAAACCTAATGAAGTTTAACAAGGGCAAATGCAGGGTGCTGCACCTGGGGAGAAATAACTCCCTGCACCAGTACAGGTTGGGGGCTGACCTGCTGGAGAGCAGCTCTGAGGAAAAAGACCTGGGAGTTCTTCTGGACAACAGGATGACCATGAGTCAGCAATGTGCCCTTGTGGCCAAGAAGGCCAATGGCATCCTGGGGTGCATCAAGAAGAGCGTGGCCAGCAGGTCAAGGGAGGTCATCCTGCCCCTTTACTCTGCCCTGGTGAGGTCCCATCTGGAGTATTGTGTCCAGTTCTGGGTTCCCCAGTTCAAGAAGGACAGGGAACTGCTGGAGAGGGTACAGCAAAGGGCCACAAAGATGATTAAGGGCCTGGAGCATCTCTCCCATGAGGAAAGGCTGAGAGACTTGAGTCTTTTTAGTCTTGAGAAGAGAAGACTGAGGGGGGATCTGATCAACGCTTACAAATACTTAAAGGGAGGGTGTCAGGAGGATGGGACTGGTCTTTTCTCAGTG